>JARJEC010053520.1:0-22003 GCA_030264575.1 Tachinus sp. AB-2021 | reverse complement strand
CATGCCTCCGTACATCTTCTCCCTCCAATCATATTTTCTATTTCCTGGCATTTTTGGTCCCACATTCTGTTTTTTTCTGTTGTCACCAATCGCTTGACTTTCCTCTGGGGATCCCTAAGCTTTGTATGGTCTTCTTTGCTTCTCGTATTTAGCCATTTGTGGTATAGGACCTTTTTTGTTCTTATTTCATCCTCTATTTCCTGCGTCCACCAGTACACCGATGCGATCTTCGTCGCTTTTTGGATTTCTCCCAGTGCTTCCTTAGCAGCACCATGTATACTGGATTTAATATGCTCATATAGTTCTGTTGCTGTTGTTGCTGTTTTAATAATTTACTTAAAGTGTGCTTAGTGTTATTCCACTAGTGATGTAATATAGTTTTTTACAAACTAAGTGCGTAACTAACTCATTTTTCTGCGTTAATGCAAAATTTACAGAAAAATGTTTAAATAAATCGTAAATATTAATAACATTACTGTCACCACCTTAGACAATTAACTCAAAGGATATAAATTGCAAACCAAAATTATTGTAGATGAATTTGTGCTTGTGATTTGTTTCATTATTATTATATCAATATTTTAAATACACTGTCATAGCTCATAATTATCCCTTCAAACGCCAATTAGTTTGTTAATACAGGCAATTAATAATCCATATTGTTTAGAGCACGAATGTCTAATAGTTGAGATTATCTATTGCCCTTTATCATTCAAATTGATTACCACATTTTTTGTTGATCGTTTCATAAAATCTAAATTAATTGACAAAATTACATTTAATTTGTTTGTAGTTTTGTCTCTGAAAAATATTATTATTTAAATGGATATGTTTCTATTTTATAGTAAATTAAAAGAACAGTGTGTTTACATTTATCAATCACTTAAATATATATATATATATATATATATATATATATATATATATATATATATATAATATATCGAGTCATATATCAAAGTCATAACAACTTTTGTTGACGCCGAATCTTGGGGACTAGTCATATTCGGATGGACGGACTTGCCTGAAACAAAGTTATACCGTGAACGCAAACTTAGTAAATGCAACGTGCATACATGGATTACAATTTACTACTACAGCTTAAAACACTTTGGGCATTACCTCTGTTCGGTATCTTATACCTTATAGTTTTTTGTCAGTGATAGCGATACTAGCGCCAATATTAACTAAGGGTCTTAGAAAACTGCCAGAAACCTCTGCTCATTATATACTCAACGGATACTGTAATGAACAATACTATAGAATAATAACTTCTACATATACAAGTAATACACTGTGGTCTTAACAAGCACATGTCTAGATTGGGTATACAAGAAAATCCACTATGCCGCGGATGTTTGGAGGACGAAGAGACTCCGCAGCATCTGCAACGTACTGTTTACTTTGGCAAGCTTATGCTAGCCCAAGAAGAACTGAAAACAATCCCTTGTCAAAAACTTCTGGACTTCATAGAAAAGACAGAACTGCTAAAGGTGTAAAATGTCAGAGGTGCACAATAGGACCATCAGGATCGTAGTGCAAGGACGCTTGACGGTGAATCATGTTGGTTTTTCTTGCGGCAATATTTGCCATGAGTACTCTTGCCGTTATTTTTTGTTGACCCATTTCACATTTTATTCTTTTAAAGGCTAGTTTATACATATTAATAGCCGGACGACACTGTTGACTAATACTATTGTTATTCGTTGTTTAGTACACGTGTACTATTTACATAATTTTTATTAAAATACACATATTATACGTTTCGGTTGTAGTCAACAGAATTAATTCTTGGGCGCCATCTAATTCTGCTTTTGTGTGAGCTTTGTATCTATAAACGCTGTATTCATGCATTTATTTTTAAAATTTCTCATAAGCAGCATCTAGGCATCAAGCCTTCTTCTTGCTCTTCTTCTTCTTCTTGTTCTTCTTCTGCTTCTTCTTCTTCTTTTTAGTATTTTAAAATAATTTGTTAACTATTAAACTATCCATTTGTTGCATCTATGGAGAATATATAATATTATCTTTTTTTAATTGATTGCATTAAATGATTGATAATTTTGTGTTTACGTTACTAAACAAAAAAGTGATCATGTGAGCATTACACAATAAAAGCGTACATAGAAGATCGCCTCAACGTGCAAGCCTGATTTAAATAGCATTAATATATTCATTTGTTGAGTTTTTATATTACTTAGAGACTTGTATGCTTATTGAACTTTGTAATATTGTCTTTTAGACATTATCAGAGTATGCGCTGTGCTTTTTAATATCTTCTGCAATTATACTGCAATTATTTTTAATCTCATTTGTGTTGACAAAATTGTTATTAGAAATATAATTGCCAAAAAATGTTTTATACCGCTCAGTCTAAGAATTGGTTGGTCATTAAATCAAAATTGCTTTCAATGCAAGTTAGAATTTACAGAAAAACTGATTGATTAAAAGAATGAAGTAAAAATGATATTGTCCATTGTTTTTGGTTGCAAGTATAATGTTTCACTTTGGCTGTAAATTTGCCATCATCGTACGTTTCTTTATGTTTGGAAGTCCCGGGCTCTGCTGTTTCGTGAATTATCCGGGATGCATAAATCCAGCGGTAACCGTTCATAAATATGACGTCCTCCTTCTTTTTTTAGCCGCTCTTCATCCGCGCATACATATATAATAGGTATTTCTCCCGGAAATTCTATTCCATTATTCCAGTAAGAAACTGTATCTTATCTGAGCAATATACTCGCGGGTAGGTGAGTCTGAAATATTCCTACATTTTCCTATACGTGACTCCATATCCCTAAATGCGGTATTGAATAATTCTAAACTGGGGAGTCCTTCTATCTCTTTCTATACATGTATGTGTATTGCGGGTGAAAGAATCGTTTTGTTTTATTCATACCACAGTCGATTCCTCTTCTTTTGCTGCCGTAAAACCCGAAGACGTTGCCGCGACCGCGGCGTTTAAATGTCGTCCCCATTTGAATTTCCCGAGCGGAAAATGCCACCCGTCGCGGTTAAAAATTTACCGGTACAGTTTTACATACACACACACGCTTATTACTATCATAACTCGTCGGCAATTCCCAGAAGTGGATCGACAGTTATACTGCGGTTTTAAAAAGGAATTACATTGTTTATAACCGTGTACGCTCCTTTGGGAATATTCTTCCCTTAATCTACGACCCTCATACAAACTGGGATGCAAATGTCAAAAAATCAATGTACATTCAGCATATGTCATGTATATCATATAAACATAAATAGATAAAATATTAATTTAACTCGACAATTTTATCATTATGTAACTCTAAATGAACGTTATGCATCACAACATTTATAAAATTGTACTCAATACTTTTTGAGATATGGACCTTCTGAAATTATGTACAAAATTTGATAAAAAATACCTATATGATACTTAGTTATAGATTTTAAAATCTGATTTACTTAGACACATGCCAGTTTAAAACAGGTTAAAAGTTTAGAAAATTGTATAATAATTGTTAAACGTTGTAAAAAGTTGACAAATACATTGGATAAAATTGCATTAAATCTAAAAATCTCTGTTTTTGCACTTCTCCAAGACACATTTTTTTAAATTTTTTAAATAGGATGGCCCGCTTTGTGATACCTCATTTGAAAGGTCATTATGTCAGCAATTCAGCTATGCTAATTTCATTTTTTTCTAATGCTTCAAAATAAAATTTGAAATAATTATTTCTTAAAATAATATAACATAGGCCAAATTTTTGAAAACCCCAAAATACGTCAATTTTTATTTTGAAGCGATTATCTTTTGACAAACCGTACACATGTGTGCCAATTTCCCCACAAAAAAAATAACACGTTCTGTAAATATAAACGGAATGGTCCATTTTCTGCCTATTCATTTGAAAGGTCTTTATGTCACGTCACTATTTAAGTTGTGTACATTATGTTTTTCTATTATTTTCATTTTTTTACATATTTATTTTCTTATTTTTTAATATGTGTACCATGTTAACGGTATGTCAAATGATATTCCCTTGATGTGTTTTTAAATGTTTTGAACAAATTAAATTAATTTAAAAATAAAATCAGACTAGTTTCATTAGAAATAATAAAATATAAAAAAATGTATAGATAAATTACTGACATTGACATTTTTTAACTGTGTTGTCACAAAGTAAATAATAATAAAAAAATGAATTTAAACGCAATTGCGTTTAAATTAAGTTTTAAAGGTAGTTTGATGGAGATTGCAATTGTCACACATGTCAACTGTATGTCTAAAGATGACCTCTTCAAGATAAAACTTGACGTTTTCAGAGCTTTCAAATATTTCATATATTTCATATTATTTTGAAAAATAATTATTTTAGGATGAATACCTAAAAGAATAAAAAAATAAATAAAAATTGGCACAGCTGAACTACTAACAAAATATCCTCCTCAAAATAGAAATTGACGTATTTTGTTATTTTTTGTTTTGCTCCAATTTTCTGCGATATATAAAAAGTATATACTTTGTAAACAATACCCTATATATTTACAAAATGCCAAAAAAAGCAATAATATATATAGAATGAATGCAAGGAAATTTAGTTAATTAAAACAGTAAAAAATCTAGCAAAATAGTCAACGAAGACATTTAAAAACATTTTGATCATCATCAATATATTTTATTATATTTTCAAAATATTGCACTGAAATGTGAACATTTAATTTAATTAAAAATATGAAGTAATTTTCTTATTCAATCGCTGTTGTAAAACTACAAAATGTTCACTAACCACGGAAAACTTCACAAATATTACAAATGGAATGTAACAGCTATTTTTTCAGTATGTATTTTTGTTATTGTTATTAAATAATAAAACTTTATGAAGTTCCACAATCTTAGGTATTTCATTCAAACATTTTTTTTTAAATAGTGAATAAAATAAGCATTGGGAAATTCTTAGTGCATGGACACACGTGTTATGCCGGGAACGTACGTAATGTCTGTCAATGCGGTATTTCAATATATCCTTTGGGAAACTGGGAAAATTCTTCTGGACAACGGTCATCCAATTTGAATTCTTGGCGATATTAAAAAAAACACACACACCGCCAGTATGTACGGAAATGGCCACGCTTTATTTATTCTGCGGCGTTTAATTCCGGCGCATTGACACGCGGGCGTGAATTAATTGAAAAATTTCCAAAGTGGAAAAAAGTCGACGGGTAAACAAGAGAGGGTAGCTCCTTTGATTCTTGAGTGGCTAATATTAATTAAGACACTTGTCTTGCGGTGGCGGTGTGAATTTCGCAGTCACGATTTTTTTTAAATTCATTTCTTCCTTCATCGACAACTGGAATTAATTAAAATTTATCGGTGGAGGGAATTCCGCCCCATCAAATCTTCATTATTAATTTTTTACAAGCTTTTATGGTTAAGATGTATTTATTTCTATATTAATTTTGTTTTTGGTATTATAACGAGATGTCTCGTTAGTTGGGATAAAGTTATTTTTTATTTGCAAAAAGGCAACTTGGATGATACAAGGTATTGTCGACGAGATGGAGCGATCTGGAGGACACTCGAAATACCGGAGTGCGGCAGAACTTATTGAAATGCCTATGCATATATCCGATTTATTTTTCCTCTTCAGTAATAAAATCGCAGGAAGAGATGCTGCCACTTGAGGTTTGCTCGCGGATGCCAAACGCAGTTGGAGTAGATGGATGGATTTTCAGATACATTTCATGCTTCCCATTCGATTCAGGAGTAATGAAAACATATCAATTTGAGCTGCAGTGGAATTTTTCAATGACATTTCCATAGCTGCATAAAGAATGGGAAGCTCTTTATAAAATTAAACTGAATAATTCTTTGTACTATTATATTGAAAAGACGGATCGCGTTTGGCAAATGTAAAAAATCCCCTTGGTGATTAGTCGATATCGTGTTTGGTTGTTTGAAAGGGCGCCTCTTGTTAGTCGCGGTATTTCAATGTGGGGGTGCTTTGTGGGGTGGAATGGATTTGCAGGGGTTGCAATTTCTTTAATCGATGCTGTTGCTCATTCCGCTTGATCTGACGCTCCAGATCTTGATAAGAAATAAATCGAGCAATCCGATGGCACACGCACAAAAAAAGGTACGAATTCGACGTTTTCCAGTGTGCTAAACTCATTTATCAGGCTGACACAACCAGGAGATAATGGCAGAAAATAAAGCGAAAATGTAAATGATGCGGATTCTAACTTAAATAAATAAAAGAGAAAAAAATAAAATAAACCATTAACTCAACTTGATTTCTAATAAGTCTCGGGACGAAATAAATATCCCACTCTTTCTTAATTATTCAGTCGAGTTAATTACTTTTTTTCTTGTCGTGACAGTTCGGTTGTCACGCTCCGTGACGTTTTTCTTTAATTTCTGAATACTCCAATTAACTTTTGCGTCTCAATAACTCTCCACTGAAAAGAATGAAAGAGGAAGGTGGGTGCACATATATAGCAAAGCACTCCAAGAAATTTCCGAATGGAAAGGGACTTTATTATCGGGCATCTCAATAAATCAAAACGCGATCCTCCTAAACTAAAATATCTATTCCATGATATTTGCTATCAGTTTGCGTGAGATGCTACTATAATAACATCAACTACACAAGTTTATCGCGACCGTATCACACTTAACCGCAATGTATATTAGTTATTGCTAGATGGAATCGTTTACCCATCAGTTTACCTCTTATCTACATTATCTATATTCCCTTTAGTATCTGCTACAACGTTTATTGTTTATTGCATTTCAACAATTAACTTATCAGCCAACGTATGCATTATAAATAACGAATACATCAACAAAATCTTTATAGTATTCAATTATTGACTACACATTATTTTTATTCAAATTTTTAAACAAAATTGTTACTTTTCTTTAATTGTGATAGAGAGGATTCCGAAATACACACGCTTCGTTGGATGGTGCGATTCCCGAGGTTAATAAAATGTTCATAACAAACTTTTGCTGTGTCCAACCACACGTACATCTTTTTATAAAAACAAACAATAGAGAAAAACATGATGTTTTGCCAATATATGGTATAAATATGTTCACTTAAATATTTATCAGAGTTTGGCCAGGCCCCATAATTTTGTATTTACATTAAATTAATTTTAAATGTCAAATTACCTTTAATTCAAATTAATTTCTATTTCTTTGCTTTTTTTTAGTTGCTTTTTTTAGTATTGATATTTCTCGACTTAAAAATAATAATTTATGTTTTTTTTTATTGTCATCGTTCATAGATTGTACTGCTGTTAAAATGTTGGAGGGGGGGGGGGGTCGATTGAATCATTCTTAATTATTTCGAATAAGTTGTCATCCAATTGACCCAATTGATGATGAAATGAGAGAAGGTTGGCATTTTTAATTTATTTTCATTCGACTTCTGGTCACGGTGGACCTCAACTGGTGCAATCATTATTGCATTGAAGATATTTCATTAGCAAAAAGTTTAATTTGATAACGTATTTTTTAAATTTAGTGTTATCGTTTTAAAACAACAGAGGTATGTATTGCCGATTTGAATTGATTTAGTAAACCTGTACGGGCTAGGTTTACTAAATTTATTCAGATCAAGGTAGTAATTTTCTCGGTACTTCTAGAAAGATGACCTACTTTTTAATAAATCAAGCAACGATTTGCCACTTCGTTGATTGATTTATTAAAAAAAAAGGTGGCAAATTATTTGGTTTCCAAAAAAAATTTTAATGCTCCAAATTTTGGTGTGTTTTGGAATGCGGGTATAAACTCGTTAAAATTTTACCTTTGTCGTATAATTGGTAAACAAATTTTAAATCATAAAAAGTTTGTTACTCTAATAACTCGTACAGAGAGTATTTTTAACTCTTGGCTGTTGCTTGATCTCTAATAATCCGAATGATGAGATTGATTATTTAACTACCAGTCACTAAACAATGCTTTTGATCAAGATAAACAAAATAATATTTGCAAAATTAATTAAATTGATTTAAAAATAGGTAATTCAGTTTTTCACCAGGAGTTTCGCCTACCCAATGGTAGAAACATACGTTTCCAGTTATTAAAATCCGTTCTATTTTTATAGAAACGGTTAGGTTAGGTTAGGTATATAGGATATAAAATAATGTTTAATATTGGTTTTTAAACTTTTGAATTTTGGTTAAAGCTGCGTTGAATCTACTCTTTTTATTTGTAATCTTCTATGTGTTTGTGTTCATAGAAAGAATTGATTTTTTAAATATAAATTAAACAAAAACAAATGAAAAATTAAATTAAAAAAAATATTTTTTTTGTTTTTGGTAAGTTTATTTAAAAACTTAATTTTATTACATATTATTAATTTATATGCGACGTTAATATCAATGACAAATGTAAAAATATTTTAAAAAACTCATTATTTTTATTTAATTTATTAAAAAAATTACCAAATAGTGTCTTGAATTTCAATATATGACAATATGCCAAATTTCATAAAAAATATATTCTTCATAGTAATTTTTTGATCAACAGTATTTATTAATTATAAATTCTAAGACACAAAAACGTGTTTAAAAATTATAGGATTAGCATTTTCATGGTCATATGGTCATGATTTTGCAATTTGAATATATGTAACCTATTTTATTCAACTATGTTTTGATAAATAGATCAAATTTATCCAGCTAGTTATTTTTTTGAAAAAAAGTTTTGTCATTTTTTATAAAAATTGGTCTTAAATAAAAATTCTAAGTATTAATTGTTGACACATTTTTTTGATGAATTATATTGTTGATTTGTCACTTTTATATTGAAAAAAAAATTATCAGGTAAAAATTTTATTGCAATTTAATTTTTAACAATACGACGTATTGTTTGATAAAAACATTGAAACTAACCCTTTCGTTATAGATTCGGGAAGTCATTAATAAACAGAACCAAAAATGCAGGGGACCAAGTACCGAACCTTACGAAATACCCATTATTAATTTTTTTATATCGGATAAAACGTAATTTAATATTACAAAAAGTGTTTTGCCTGTATTTTTTTTAAATGATAGTTTACCTAAAAACTTTCCACTTTTTGTCATCCTCAACGCCTTATAAAATAAAAAAATCTAATATGGTAATAAAGTAAGATTCTAAATAAGCAAATCAAGACACCATATTTATTTTTCTGTTTCAATAAATTATGATCATTTATACTATTGTGTAACCCCATATGTAAACACACTGTATATAAATAATATATTATGCAGCAAAGTAAGTTTCTAATTAAGCAAATCATTTATACCTATAGGTAACTCGATCTGTAAACACACTATATATATATATATATATATATATATATATATATATATATGATTTTTATATAAAAATTTAATACCAATATTTATCATAATGACAATAATAAAAAACCGTTCATAATACAATGAAACGCCTGTGGAATCTTTATAATCTTTTTCTAAACTTTTTGACCAATAACTACATCCTTATCATAGTCATATACATCCTACAACTTTGGATCATTATAAACTAAGATATACAGTTTTGACTTAAATTTTTGAGTGTAATGAAGAGAAAATATGCAAATTGCATTACTAGTATGATTTAATACATACAAAAACATAAAATGACATTTTAATTAAACTTAATTAAACGTTCCGCAAAATCCTTTAAATATACACTATTATTTAGTTTAATTAAGTTGTTATAACAATATAATCTTATAATCTATAACATACATCCTAATTATTTTACTAATTTAATTTACATCTGTACCAAAACCAAGAGGTCCACAGCAGTTAACTAACATTCTGTCCGGATATTATAATGCTGTTTCACGTGAATATTTCTTGACTCAGAGATAAAAAACTTCTACAACATTTTAAAATGTCCCATGACCTATGCAGTTTTATACATGACGTATAAATAACGACTAACCAAAATTTAAAAAAATTGAACAGTTTGAAAAAAAAACAGGAATAAATATATTAACTTAAATTAATGGTTTTCATACAAACTTACGGAAATATTTAGAATAACAGTTAATAAAATTTGCTTAATGACAATCATTTGCAATCTCTTACAGGAGAAAAATAAAAAATGTTTAACAAAATTGCAGAAGTGATCCTTAATAAGCTAGAAAAAATAGTGTTTTTGTTGTTGCGGACATTGGTAGCTGAGCTACATAGTGATGCTGACTAAAAGCATTGCTAGGTGAGGAGGTATGATCTACCTTTTGAGATTGCTTTATTTGAGCCTATGCTGTTTGATGGTTTACATCATTTTTGTCATTTGCTTACTCTTTTCTTGTTTATTTTTATAAACTCTATAACGGTGGTAGAGTTTTCTAATTCTCTTTATTTGCTAACAGCCTGTCAATAATATTGTTGGCATTTAATTGAATCCTGATTTATTGCATTCCACATATTGCATTTCAGGATTGTTTGTTTCTAGTTATTTAGCATTCCGCAGTATGCACACTAGTCGTGCGCCTAGATGGTTCAAGTATTAATCAAAGCATCCGTGAACAGTCAGAAACAGGTATCCCTTAAAGTTTCTAATTAGTTTGGTTTCACACGGTTTTGGTAACTGTAGAGTAATTCTAATTATTCTCTCAGGTAGCGAGAAATATTAACCTGGTCTTGGTATTTTCTTCCCTTTGCTTGCTTTTGTTAAATATTCTATAGCAAGCACGTGGATTAGTGTGATTCCTACAACCACATGTACAGCTAATGCAGAGAGAAAGTTCGATAAGCGCTAGATATCTTCGATCGTACCAGATTGGTGCCCTACTATATAGTATGCTGTATTTAACAATTGAGCATACCTTTTTTATACTGCTCTGCGCCTCCTATGTTGAGCATTATGCAGCTTAGAGCAGTTATTACGTTTACTGTTTTAAATCTGGCCCTTGCTATGTAATATCACATGTTGTAGTAGGTTATAAGCCTTCGTTGCGCGCAAATGATTCAAATTTGAACTCAATTGATCCCGTGTCTAAGCATTAAAAAAATTATGCAACACAAAAATAGCATTGAATTAAATTAGGTTTGTATGTTGAGGCGAACTGTGCACTGTTATGTTGAGTAATGTTCACGTGTTTATTCACTTTACTATAGATGATATTAAAAATTAGTAAAATTGATAGATACATTTTTTAAGACTCGTTTTTATTTTCAGTTTTTAATAATTCAATTAGTTTGCGTTTTTAATCCATTTTTTGATATAATTGATATTAATAAGCTACTTTTTGTATAACTTGTTGTTTATTGAGAGTTACAACTTGAGTTTAGTTAATTTGCTTGGTAATTATTTAATAATTATAATTTTCTTATTTTAATTGATTTAATAAATTTATTTAAATAATGCGACCAGAACAAAGCGGAATATAACATTCTTTTTTATTTTGTTTTCTTTTTTTTCTCTTTTTTTCGGTTGCTTTTTTTAAATATTTTAAAATTTTTATAAAAATTTATATTTTAAAATACATACTACAGAAATAAGCTTATATTTTTATTTAATCATAAACGGGGGCTTTGACACTTGCAACTCACAAACCAATCGCTGGCGCATTTGCTTCTCGCAAGGCATTGAATTTGTATTCAGTACACTGCTCATTAAATCAGCACGCACTTTTCACAATATAAATCTTTTTTTGTGTGTGTACAGCGGTAAATATCGCGCACAGAAAGGTGGAAGGACTGTTCAATTTGCAATTTTTTTAATTGGAATGGCTGGGCCGGTAATTGGCAAAAGGTTCGCGTACTGAGTGCGCCCACAAATGACATATGCGATGCGATGTCTATTTAAAAGGCGAAACTTTTCAAGATGCATTTCTAATGATTGAAACGAATACAGTGAGTTGGTATTGAATTGAATTATAGAATATTACTACTGCAATTAAACAAAAAATAATAGCTGAGAAAGAAGTATAAATTGTTAATGAATGTAATTGGTTTTTTTCTATGCAAAATTAAACAATAATACGGGAAGTTCCTTTCTAGCCTTGTCTGTCGGAACAAATAAAATTATGAAAAAATCTCGCCAGTCGCAATGAAATATTCAGAACGTATATTTTTCTTTAATTTTTAAAACAGTACAGCCGAGCGTTTGAGATGAGGGGGTTGGTAAGGTTCGCTCAGCATAAAAGGGGTCGACTTTAAAGAACACACTAGGATTGTTAATTAACATTTTGATTTTGTTATCTCAGTAAAGGCAATTAAAAATTTTCGTGATATCACGTTTAGAGCGAATAGCTGAACAATAAAATGACAAATTAAATAAAAAAAGGACAAGCCTGCGGGGGATGGGGGCACAATGACGGAGTGCAGGAGAGGGAAAAACGTTGAAAAAAGGGTTTCTTCAAACAAGGGGCAAATTAAAAGAATTTCAATCGAGATGCGAGCGCGATTTTTCCGTCCGCACAACGCGACGCCTCCATCCTTATCGGGATCATTTCGCTTGCGATAAGGCCGACGTATTTTAAAACAGAAATAATTATCAAGCTTATTATTTAAATAACTCCAAATAAAAATCAAGTCAAACGGTTAATTATGTTTGCCCAGGACATCTTGCTTTCATATTTTTTTCTGCAGGGGCGCGCACTCGTTTCACCGTTCACCTCTTTTTTTTTCACTTGACATTATTTGTAATTAAAAAATATGCAGATATGTTTATCATCTGACTGGATGAAAATTTCAAATTAATATAAAATTTATCAAAGAGATTACGATTCTATTTTTTTATAATGTACATTTAAAAAATAAGTAAATACTTTAATACAGCATTAATACTCGATTCACACTTTTGTTTATTTAGAAAAACTAACAATTATTATATTTAACATTTTAGTCTATTCAATTGTATTTTCATAAAAAATATGTTTAATTTCTTTATTCTTAAATATCTAATTATCATTATAATTCATTTTAAAAATAAAAATATCTATTTAATTTTTACGTCAGACAATAATGAATTGACATGACAAAACTCGTTGATTTGTCACGTTTCAATTTAATTTTTAATTGTTTGATAAAAATTGAAACTAACCTTTTCGTTATAAATTCAGGCAAGTCGTTAATAATCAGAACCAAAAATGCAGGGGACCAAGTACTGTACCTTACGAAATACCTATTATTAATTCATTTACACCGGACAAAACGTGATTTAATGTTACAAATAGTAATCTGTTTGTATGTTTTTTTGTATTTGTTTGTCATAGTATCTTGTGTATCAATAAACTTCTTTCTTCTCTTCTGTTTGTTTTAATAATACATATGTTGAAACACTTGGTTTTAAATCTTGCTACAATAATTCTGACAATCTATTTTATTCATGGTTTCTTTGTCCGTTTACTCATCATGATTGCTACTTTATGTTTGTGTATTTTGCTCTCTCCTTGTTTGTAAACATATATTATCTTTGCCCCATTCTCTCCCCATTTCCAACAATAAAATTTCTCTATAAAATGTCTTTTTTGTGTTTCAGTCTCATTTCCCATATCAGCATCAGTCTATCTTCTGTGTCGTTTTCCTTTTAGTTTTTTTTTTAATTTTTGTTGTCCCATAGGTGCAGAAGGTAACTTCTTGGTTATTATTTCTTAACCTGTTGATACTCCACTACCTTTTGTTATTTTTTGTTTTTTGAAATAGTGCTTAATTACATATTGCTATTGATTTCCTCAAAAAATTGTTCTATTTCTTTTATTTCTATTTTTGCTTTTTTTTCATATCTGTTTTGTTCTGTCTCTTTTTTAACGTCTTCATAATACTACGATAGTTGTGTTAGTGATGCTTGTATGCCGTTCAATATTTCTTCCATTTCTTTATCTTGCTTGTTTTTTTGTGATATATCTGTTTTTTAACTACTCTAGGAGATTTTTTTATCTTCCATCCTTTATTGAATACCAATTCTATTTGCGATGTTTTCTCTTTTTCAAATGAATTTGTCTGTTCTGCGTTTTTACCTTTCCATTTAGTTTTTCTAATTGTACAGATCTTGGTTATTGTGTTTACTACTTCTCGATTCTCACCTCACCTCAACCTCACTTTTTTACTTTGATTTTTCTTCTCTTTTGTTAATCTTTGTTTCTTTTGCTTGTTGTCACTCGTTGCTTTTCAATGTTAGTATCTTTCCATTTTAGGAGCTGCTTTTTAAATGAGTTGTTTCAAATTTCAGGATTGCATTTAAAAAAATTTTAAAGTGAATATCAATGTTACTAATGGTTGTAGATAAATGCATCTTTAGGTTTTAAGTTTGCTAAATATAAGTAAATGTCTATTTTGCTCGTGGTTATAGATACACAATTTTATTAGTTATAAAAGGTCAACTGTTTCGATCTTTGTAGTAAAATCAGTAATAATATATAAATAAGTTAATACTGTATCTCTTGGAACCTCCAAACCTCTACTTACTGGCATTGCATTAAAAATCAATTTGTCAATGTCATTTTTTCTACATTGGATTTATGATTCTTGTTTGGCTCACTTGAGATTTTTTCCTTCCTAACGTGGTTCATCAAGCGTCCTTGCACTACGGTCCTGATGATCATATTGTGCACCTCTGATATCTTACACCTTTAGCAGTTCTGTTTCTTCTATTAAGTCCAAGAGTTTTTGCCAAGGGAATGTTTTCAATTCTGTGTGTGCTAGCATATGCTTGCCAAAGTGAAATATGCGTTGCATATTGAATGCTTCGCAATCACACAGCAGATGCTGCGGAGTTTCATCGTCCAAAAACCTTCACGGCATAGTGAATTTGATTTTCTTGTATACCCAATCTATGTATGTGGTTGTTAAGACCACAGTGTCCGGTGAGTCCTGTGAGCCTTCGCAGTTTGATTTGACTCATTTGCGGTACTTCTTTGAGTATTTGGTGTTGGTTTTTGTTAGGAATAATTTTGTCTAAATGAATAATCAAATTTAGTAATTTTTAATTTTATACCTCGATGTGTTATTATTATCTTTAATTTATACACATTGTACTGTAATAATATTTTAAATGATACTAACCCTTTATCTATGTGGTGTGTAAAAACCCTAGCAACTATAATCATGGCAAATTTACTAAAAATGTGTTTGCAGAACTGCTCATCAATATCTGCCTAAAATTTATTACGCTTTATATTTACGTTGCGTGAGTCGTAGACAGATTTGTCTCAAGTGTTTGCAACTGTGCTCAAACCAGACCTTAGTACATACGTATTTTATTTTTGCAAACCCTACCCTAGTATCTATGTATTTTACCTGGAGTATATGGGGTTTACAAAGTATTTATATATATTTATTTTAGAATTATTTTTACTTTTGTTAAGTTTTAATATACATTTTTGTATTTGGCAATTCTTTGCAAATAATAAATAAAACCTTACAATTTTTCTTAAATTTTATTATCTACTTGCAGATTTATTAATAATTAATAAACAAATTGATTAATCATTGATAGAAAATGTATTTATTTATTAAATCTAAAAATTTACCAAAGTTGAGGAAGTAAGTAATATCTGTAGATATATATATATATATATATATATATATATTAATAAACAATTTATATATATATATATATATACATATATATATATATATATATATATATAAATTGTTTAATAATTATTAATAAATCTGCAAGTAGATAATAAAATTTAATTGAAAAAAAATATTTATTTATTTATTAAATCTAAAAATATAGAATTGTATATTGTATATGAATTTATCAAAGAATAGAATTTTAATAAATTTTATTGTGTAGACAGTAATAATTGCATCGTTGCATCAGGATGATTTACACATTTCCAAAATAACTGGCAGTAAATTCATGCACGTGATCGCATTTTTTCGGGCATGATTAATGACATCGAAAAGAGGGAAAATTCGTACAAAACCCCACGTGTTTGTAACGCTAAGAAGGGCCAGGCGCAATGTCGAACGTGTTCGTGTTTGCCGATATTTACAACTTGATAATTGACTGAATAAAATAGTTAAAGTCAGTTGGCAGTCGTAAATTATCTATAATTGGGATGAACTTTCATTACAGACCATAGAATAATTCTTCGTAGATAAATGGCCCTGTAAATGCGCACACACACACTAAATACCAAAAACTAATTCATCACTAATTTCCACAAAACTTTTAATGCAGATATAATCAACCTGCATAATTCCGCTGAAAAATTATTGCCTCCATTCCAAACTATTAATGGGAAATTTTGTAATTATTAAAGTAAATTAAAACGGCACAATGACATGTAATTGATGACGCTTCTATTTTGTTGTGCAGTTTAATTGGAGTTTTATTGTATAAGCTCACGTTTTTTGTATTAATTGCATATTTTATTATAGATGCGTTACGCCACTGCGCACGGATATTATATAGATTTCATCCTCCAGTTCCACTAGTTCGGTACATTCATAAGTTTGGCAGATATAAACTTTATATATTACTGTCTCGCAGTCGAACTTCAAAAGACTGAAATGTTCTGACAAATATCTCTACTTTCCCAATTTGAAACTTCTGCAAACTAAACGAAGAATATGTCATGATTATTCCTTACCCGGGAAATGTATTTATCAGTTTATTAAAATACATTAAAACCTCCGAAAACACCGAAAGGCATTATCACATTATTCGCAATATTATATTTTTGATTATATCGAACGAAATTTTAATAACAGCTCTTCTCTGAGCGGGGATGAAACGAGCTTTAATATAACGTCGAGAGTATATTTATTGCCGGTGTATCAATTTATTATTAAATCCATATTAAATATTGCCGAGCGGGTGAAATAATGCGTTTCAGTGTGAAATCAGCAGCTGATTTGCAATAAAATCTTCCGCCGAGGGACATATTAATAAAAAGGTCTTTTATGGAGTGCAATCAACCGATTTTCGCAATATCATTTTGGGCGACAAATTGACAATAATCGATGGATATTAAAATGTGTTCCAGCTTGCAGCACGCCCTCCTCTCGCAGTTTTATTAACATGGTAATAAACTGGAGTGAAAGTTTCTTGTGGTAGGTCACGTCTTAAAATAGAACTTATGAATGGGGCAGAAGGCACAGATGACTGTTATAATTGTTTGTAAACAATATGCGATCAATTTGGTTCGATTAATTTAAATTTATAACAGCACCAGAGGAGCTGATGTCATCCATTTCATATAAACACAAATGTAAATTGATGCTCTCATGCCCTGACAAGACTTTTATAGGTTTGAAAATGCATTAATTGGTGTGAATTGGATGGGAACTCTTTAGTATTATTTTTATTGGCATGTTATAGGTCATTAAGAATTGAAATTATGAAAACAGGAAACATACAGGATTATGATCAAATCAATTATAATAATTAAAATAATATTACTCTTCGTTTAAAATTAACTGTTTATTTTCATTATTAACACTAATCAATAAATTATAGTATTATAGTTTGATTGATATTTATTTATTGTGATTCATTACGATTATTTTTTTAAATAACAACTTAATAAAATAGAAAGTATTGAAAAAAGATGTCATTGCAAATCAAGAATTCGAGCGAAACAGGAAAGAGCTTTACATTTTTTGAATCGCAAATCGGAACTAAACTACAAATTAAAATTAAAAAATCACATTTCTGAAAAAATCCAAATGTTTTGAACCGATTTTTAGATGTTTTTGTGTTATTTCATAATAGTTCAATATCCGTACCTGCATGACCATGTCATTTCATATAAAATATTATTTTATCAAAGGTAATGCAATAATTATAAATAAATTGTAAATGGGTTGCCGTTTAATATCCTGACATGGCTTTTTTTAATAAAAATTTGTTTAATAATCTTTTATTAAATAACTTCTGTCTCACAATTCTAAATATTTTAACACCGATTAAAATAAAATATCTAGAGAATATAAAAAATTAGGTTGCCTACCACACTTCTGACCTTATTATCGAGTTGCCAGTTATGAGTAGGCGAAGCAGTATAAGTAATACAGTCAGCGACATTTGTCAAGATCAATCAAAAATATAAAGAATGTTATTCTAAATTAGGGTTATCGCGTTTAGTAAATTAATAAAAATTGCCAAATTGTGGGCAAAAATAGGCAATCCTATGCCACCTAATTCACAATAAAATGTTCTATTTCTTTTGCATTGTTGAACTTGCCAATAAAGACAAGAAAGCGTTAGGCAACATAACTTATTTATATTTTCTAGATATTTGACTTTTAATTGGTGCTCAAATATTTTGGAATATGAGTAACAAGAATTCTTTTAAAAAAATAGTTAAACAAATTTCAGTTAAAAATAGCCATGCCAGCCTTAAACGGCAACTTATTTACAATTTGTTTATTATATTGTATATGCCTTTGATAAAAACTTTTTATCCGAAATGTTTATGAGACAGATCACACAGATTTGAATCTATGGCTATAATATTTATTCTAGTATGCGGTATCACGAGACTAAAAGCACACGTTTTTGTAAATGCGTCAGCGCACACAATAAAAAAATTAGTATTCTAAAAGTCTTTCTACTAATACTTTTTTTTCTGAATAAAAATAAACCAGCATCATCTATTCATATTTATATTAATATTTATTTATGTTGTGTTATTAGATAAGTCACAGCGAATTGATTTTATTTGCTGTGCAATATAATTTGATTTTTGATAATTATTTTAGTAGCTCGTCTTCGCTGGTATACCTCTAAAAACGAGATATTAAATTTATAGCAGCTATTGAGCCAAATTGTCTAAAAAATTGCCAAATGCCGTCGATGACTGTTGTCGATGGTGTCGAAGCAAATGTTACTATTGTGGTTTGACATTAAGACTGTATCCCTTGTTTCTATGCTTTTAGGCACCAATCCAACACATTCTGTCAACATGTTATTAAAATCTTGATCTGAAGACCTAAGTTTCAATAGGTTAATGCAGCGAAATTAGAAAACGACAAGGACGGTCAAATCTAGAAGTTAAACCTAAATTAAACGTTAAATAAGGTTGCCTGCTATAAATTTATTGCAGAAACGCCGCCGGTGGTGATAATATTCAATAATTGGACAAAGTACAGGTTAAGTAGGTGGGTGGGCCACAATAGTTAATATTATTGGTCCAATATTTATTACTAAAGTCACTAACTCATCTGCCCAGCTATTACGTCATTCATTTAGTGTTTCTGCAAAAATATTGCAACTGGAAATAAATTTAATAATTTGTTTATTTGTTGTTACCCACCTATTACGTTATCTATATATTGGAAATTATCTCTTTCTACAATATTAATGCAAATATGTTACACCATTCGACAAATGTTGACTATCATTGAATTAGGTTGGTTTAGGATTCATATAAATATCATCCGGCAATTGTACACGCAGCAATATATTTTCAAAAATATTTCATGTGGAAATAATATCCAATAAATGGATGACCAAATAGCTTGGCAGATGAGTAGGTCACCATATTAATAAATACTGGACTGATAATTTTGACCATGGTAACCCACCCACCCATCCTGTTATTAAGTCATCCATTTATTGCATATTATGTCCATCTATCATGTTTCTGCAAATATTTTTCCCCGAGCGATGAAAGTCAAATCTCATTTAAGTAGGTTAGGTTTGGTTTGGTTGGTGAGTCACCATAATAATAAATACTGGACTGATAATTTTAACCATGGTAACCTACCCACCCATCCAGTTATTAAGTCATTCATTTATTGTATATTATCTCCACTTATCATGTTCCTGCAAATATGTTTTGCCGGGCGACAAAAGTGAAATGTCATTTAATACGGTTGGGTTAAGATTCATTTAAATAGCATCCTACAATTATTTGCAGAAACATCGCAGGTGGGAATAATATCTAATAAATGAGTCATGGATGACGCAATGGCTGGGCAGGAGGGTGGGTCATTATAATAATAAATACTGGACTAATAGTTTTGATTATAGTTGCCACATCAGTCGTATGTCTCACTTGAAGACGATGATAAAGAACAGAAAGTACCATAATAATTCAATGTTGTTTCCACAGCCCGGAAAAGCAGCAACTAAACACAGAGAACTCACTGAAACACGAGGTGGCAACCCTATTTGCATGTTGGCTCAACAGTTGCTAAAATCCTTTAGTCTACAATTATTAAAAAACTGATGTTATAACATAAAATTCTTATACGTCTCTGCTCTTGTTAATAAACAATTACTTAGATTGAGTATAATATGAAAGCAAAAATCATAATATATTATTAATAAAGCTAGAATTTATATGCGTAAAAAACTGCGAATTACGCGCATAAATAAGCATTAAAAACAGCAAAATAACCATAAACATTTTTATTTTCTATAAATAACAAACTAATAAATAATAACTATTAATATAATAATAAACGATGTTTTTCCAAATATTCAATTAAAAATGACTGTCTTCTATCTCTCAATAAGTTCTTATATGCCGAAAAGCTTGTTTCAACATCTACAGATGTTATTGGTGCCTATTTAAACCTTGGTATTAATGATTTTATTTACTGTCTAATATGTATATATAGAATTTTTTATAATAATATTAAAAATCATTTTTTAAAAGAACTTTGTTTATTTTTTTATTTACCATATTTGCAATATCTACGTGGAACGCGCTCGATAATCTATAATAAATCTACCAAAAAAGCAATAATGAAATTTTTTGTAGAGAAATTACATTTACAATACGAATTTATACGACAATTTTTCAAATGTTACTATTTTGAGATTTTGCAGAACGTAAATGTAGAGACACTCTAAACACGATTATTGCAAATTGCATTTCCGTAAAAATAATGCTTAACAATCTTAATTTCACTAATTATGACTTAATTTAGAAAATATTGGTTAAATTAACTTTGTACAATATGTTTATAATCGTTACTTTTGCAACGCCATCAAATTAATCATAATTTTTCAATGTCCATTAACTAACTTTAAGCGAACTGCTAATGGCATCAATATCTCACTATCAACTGCTATTTCGAGAATGCATTAATTAAGCCGACCGAGGAAAGAATAACGAATGATCTCTATATAAAATGCGACCCTAATTGAATTATTTATTATTTTCCGTGTGCTATTTAGTGAATTAAATTCCGAGACGATTCCCCGCAGACGAATTTGTCAATCTGAATATTGCCTTGTTCCAGGCAATCGATTCGCGCCCGACACTCAATGGAATGGCAAGTGTGTCGTTAGTTAGACAATTAATTGCAAACATCTTGTCGAGCAACGACGGAATCAATACAATGAATAATAGATGAAAACGCGCCGCGACTTACACACACCATTTAACCACCTTTTATTACTTTCTCTCATCCTGACGAAGTAATTAATTGATTCCCACTTTCCGAGGGAAAAGTTAAAGGATCAGTGCTTAAGTCCGCAATAGATTTTCTTTCCGTAATTGGACTTTACTTAAAATGCGTTGCTCTTTATTGTTATGTTTATAAACGGTGTAAGGGTATTTAACTGAAGAGCGGGGCTCGAGGTTAGGTTACAGGTCAATTGGTTAACCTCCGGTCAAATATTGACCTTCCAAACACAATTAACATTCGGCTGATTGATTTATTAAATAAATACGCTGCAGATGCATCTGGGCTTTATTTAATTCCCCCTTTATTCTTCTTCGCGATGATAATTTTAATTTGCATTCAGAACTTGTCCAATATTGAAGCAACATTAATTTTAACATATTTCCTTCTTACTGAGGAGCGAAGCCAAATGGAGAGAAACTAACGGAAGGCAAGTCTTAATTCACAGATTCAGACTCGAACGAGCACGGTTTCCAAATCATTGATTGCAATTTTCTCACTAATTTGTTTGCACTCTTTGAGAGGAAATATGCAAATGTCCAAACCCACCCCGCCCCACTTTACTTGAATGAAACGATGTTTTCCGCGTCGGGATTATAAAATGGGATCGAACGGAATGTTTCACTTCCACAAGGGATAATAAATTCATAAAATCAATTCCGACTGAAATTAAATCAAACATGAATATATT
>JARJEC010053506.1:0-41493 GCA_030264575.1 Tachinus sp. AB-2021 | reverse complement strand
CACTAAGATGTCAAAATATATATGGTTTGTGAATAACATAAGTTGAATAAAATATTTTTCTTATTATATTTGTGGAGTTTTCATTTTATAATTTTCAGAATGAATCTATATTACAACTATGCGCCAAGTAAGCGTTTGTGATGGCCTTGAGCCGTTCGCTTTCTCATAGCGCTACAATTATACAGAATAAGTTAAAAATGCAACGTATCAGTATTAAAAAAATTTTAAAAATCACGTGATCACTATATATCATATATTTAATATTAAAACAAAATTAGTTGGTTACGAATAATGGTGATAACAACATCGTCTTCCGTTAAACAAAAGAAAGTGTATCTGAGAAATCAATTGGAAAAGCAAATAATTCGAATTGAAAACGTTAAAAAAATATTTATGATTATGAATTGCAAAAACAATTGTGTACAAAAAACGAGGTATTGCAACTTTGGTGAATTTAATGAAGTCAAAAAAAATTTGTCTGTAGAATTGTATCACAATGGAAAATTAACCAGGAAATATGTTAAATCGAAGAAATATTTACGTTCATTATATGGATTAGAATTGGAGCGATTGTGCGACTTCCTACCCGAAGAGTGCAAGATGGATTTATATTTTCAACGAAAACGTCCCTGTCACAAGGATTACTATCAACAGATCAAATCTGTTACAAACTTTACAACCTTTCAATAGATCAAAGTCATGTAGATGGACCTCCACCACCTATCAAAAATTGTTACAAGTGTCAACAACAACATGCTATGTAATAAACGCGTCAAATAACAATGTAATTTTAAATCTAGAAATAATTTTAATTATATAAAATCTATGCCTACAAGAATTAAATAAAAACAATTATGTACGTTTTATTTAATTGCGATTCCCCTTGAAGTTTATTTTGTTGTTTCTCGCTAGAGGTAGGTCAAGTACGAGTTTTTATTTCATATTTATATATGCAATCAGCTCATTTATTGCATAAAAATGTGATGATGTCAGCGTTATATGTAATCTATTAAATACCCTAAAACACAATAAAATAAACTTATTTCAACAATCATTTTTATATAATTGTTATAAATGTACCTACTTACTAGTAATATTAACTTAATAAAGTTGATTTCAATTTAAATATCATTCATTATTAGTATTATTATTTTTTATTTATTTTAGCCCCGCTGCTGCTGTTTAGGCTGCTGCTTATGCTGTTGCTTTTTGCTTTTGCTTATACCTTTTTGGCGCTGCCCTGTCAACCCTCAATTACGATCCCCTATTGTTTTCACCAATATGACGAGTATATCTAATGGAGCGCAATCCTGCTTTTTTCAATACCACTCTTTCAGAGTTTTCAAGTTTCCCTCTTACACATGGCGTTAATTCCAGGAGGCCACGCAAGGGAGCGCAGCGATAGACTAATTCTCTTTTGCACTCTTTCCGAGTTATGACAAGGTCAAAAAAGCACATCACGGCGTCTCGGATGCATGCACCATCCGCGCACACCCCAACCTCCCACCCATTTACCATTCCAAGTTGGCTGTGAAGTCATAGGCGCCGGTGACGTCTATCTGGCCCAAGTGCCCAACTACCTACTACCGAAACCGAAACCAAAACATTTTCCACAAAATCCACATGTAATTCTCAACATTACCGAGTTTGGTGCAAAACCTGATGTCCACAATACCCAAAAGTAAATTGTTTTTTTCCTCTTTTAATAATGGTCAGATTGAGCGTGAATTTTATTAAATTTGCACAAGAGATCAAACTAATTAAGTTGAATGGAAGAGAGAATAAAATTACAAATTGTTTCTAATTTTTGAACTACAAAACAAAAAAATATGTTTCATATTTATTGTTGATGACCTACTTTTTGTAGTTATTCGAATGATTGCTCTTACCTTAGTTGTCACTCACGGACAGCACAAAGGAGGGCCGCATTAAATTATGACAAACTAAATGAAATACAACGATGTGCAATGTTTATTGATAAAGAACTACTTTACTTGTTTATTTTAAGTGAGGATTCCAAAAGGCATAAAAACGAATATCGTATGTAAAGAGTTTTGGGGAGATAAAATGGTTTCACATTTATCATTTTTCTATTTAAACTGCCAATTACCAAAATTACGGATTGATCCACTAAAAAAATATACGGTTATAAAATTCCAAACAAATATTAGATGCTCAAGAAAAATATAAAAATAGAAAAAAAATTTATGTGCATTAGACATTCCTAATTAATAGCTTTACAAATTACAAATTAATAAATTTATTTGTAAATTGTGTACTTAATTTAACATTGGTTTGAAACAGCTGTTGTCACTGAAGGTTGTATTGGGCTTATGTTATAAAATGGCTCATCTCCTTCGAGTTCATTGACCAATAAATTACCCAAATTAAATGATGGAAATGCTTTGA
The DNA here is from genome assembly GCA_030264575.1 of Tachinus sp. AB-2021. Classification (NCBI taxonomy): domain Eukaryota; kingdom Metazoa; phylum Arthropoda; class Insecta; order Coleoptera; family Staphylinidae; genus Tachinus; species Tachinus sp. AB-2021. The sequence continues at coordinate 39,084 of JARJEC010053506.1, read as the reverse complement.
TTTCTACTGTTTCTTATTTACAGCAGCTAAATGAATAATAGTGATTTTTTTAGAGACATTTTTGAAAGAATGGCACCTTAGCTGCAATCGTCACCAGTAGGTGTATCTTAAAAAATATACGAAAGTATACACTAGCTGATTGATAATTTGTCAATCAGCTAGTGTATATGTTTTACATGATGGTTATGTAGAGTTTTAGTGAAATAATTATTTGCAAATACATTAATTATTAATATAATAAATGTATTTGAAAAATAATTATGGATTCTTGATGGCAAGTCTCCATTTAAAAGGCAACGAATCGGGATAGTATCTCTTGGGTGGATTGCAAACCTGTTCATTTATTTATTTATTATTCCTTCAATAATTTGAAGATAAACTAATACTACCTTTGTTAGTGACTAATTTCAAACCTGAACCAGCTTGCATTTACACAATTGGAAATAATAATGGATAGCCAGATCAATAAGTCAGATCTTTTTGTTTTAGAAAAGACCCATCTTCCATAATTTACATTCAGAAAACACCACATATCATATATAAAAAAGTATAACTTAAATTTGTTAATCTATATGTGTGTATGTAGAGCACTTCTGTAAACGGACTACAACTATCATCAACATAAGAGTACCAAATTAGGATTCATCGAGTTCAGCCGTTTTCAAATTATTACATGTTTTCATAAATAAATTTTAAGATTCAGAAACAAAAAACAAAACTTGTTTTAAATTAACAAAAGTGTGCTTGTTTGGTGCCACGCGTCTCGTTCACATTAGTTCACTGCTTGTATACCTCTTCAGATTAATTCTTTAGCTTAATAGTTAAATTTTGTTTAAAACGAAAAAAAAAATTAAATTAAACTGATTAGATTTGACGACCCAAATTCAGCAAATCAATGTGTTGACTTTAAAAATTAAACTTAACTTAATTTCACTTAATCTAAATATTCTATTAAATGTTTTAAATAATTGCCAACTTTTAAATATTTAGACCATTAAATTTTACATTTATTGTTATAAATTAATAATTGTCAATGTTATAGTTACACAATTACATATATTTATTTGTATATTCTCCCTGACTGTTAATACAGAGAATTACAGTTTTATCTATTATTTTATTCAATTACTTTTAGACAAATATTTTGACTTTGGTTTTGGTTCATGTTAAAATAAAACATAAGAATTTACTTACAATATATCTTGTCAGGTCACAAATTTGCAACTTAGCAGGATATCGAATGTGTTGATAATGCACAATATTCAAAATTAACAAATTTCAACAAGTTTCCACAGGTTTCTACAAGTTTCACAGGTTTCAACAGGAAATTGCACCATAATATGTATATCATCAGAAAGTTCATCTGATTGGTCATAAGTATGAATTATTAAGCGTTGTGATTGGATGAAAGAATAAAATACAAATAAAACAAGAGTTTGGTGTTATTAAAAAAACCTTTATAAATGTAATCCATACTCCTTCAACACCCTAAATAGAGGATACAAAGAATCGGCCGCGTGATCTATAACCGGAATTATTATACAAGTATATTAACTCCGAAGGTAATTATGGTTTAACACGTAAACACGCGGGAAAATTCTACAACCTCGGTTACAATATTGTAATTTATATAATAATTATAGAAAATTTATTTCTATATCTAATCATTCTTTCTAGAGTAAATACGATGAAGATGCTGCATCTGATCGGAGAAAGCTCTTATACAATTAATAACTACAGTACAAAATTCGTGTCTATCGGTCTGGGTCCAGTAGTAGGATTTATACCAATAATCAAAATTCACTGTAGACATAATGGTACTTTCGGACGTAATGGAATTTTTTTTGTAACCAATATTAGAGATGGGGGGCGTTTGGAAGTACTGCGATCACTGCATTTCATGCACCTTATACAAAAACCTGGTCGTCACTTCCTTGGAAATTATAAAATATTAATATTACCGGTAATGTTCAACAACCTGAATTTTAGAGCCTCGTAAACTTTAAGTTAACACAATTAAAATGAGTGAGTATCTTCTGTTGGATTTTTTCACACGTTTTTTGGTAAAATGCTATACGATTATGAATGTAAACTTTTGATGTAATAAACATATCGAAAGAAAAATCTAACTTATTATTATTTACACCTTCACAAAAATAAAACGAAGTGTTTTGTTAATACATCTATTTATTATTATTAAAAATAAAAGAAAACAAAAAAAGGTAAGTATCAAATAATTTTTATCAATCCAACTATTATGAATCTTGTTAAATCCTAACCACTTCACCTACACTTGTACTCCTTTTTCCTTATAACTTTTTCCACGAGATATGCGTCTTTATGGTTAACATTTTGCATTTTCTCAGTATAAAATCCTCTTTTAATTAGACCCTTCTTTGAATCTTCCAACAGATACGCGGGATTTGCAATTACTTTAAATATTTCGGAAGAAAAATTAGGCGTGTACTCCTTTGCAAAACTGGTTCTCTCCATACTGATTTGGACAAAGTCTCTGATTTTGAATTTTTGTGGTAAATCTTGATGTGCGAATAAACGGTCAAAATCAATATCAATATTCAGATTCGTTATGTATTTTAGTTTAAAGCTAGGTCGGCATAAAGCCGCAATCCGACCTTTCTTTATCAAGCACGTTCATTTTATTGAAATGTGATGATGTGAGCGGGCCCTCAAAAATATAAATACTATATGTAATCTATCTAAAAAAATAAAATAAAAGAAGATGGTAATATTAATTTTATAAAGTTTATGTAAATTTAAATATCATCCATTATTGTTATTATTTATATCAGGCCCAGCTATTCAATTCAATTAAGCAAACTAACAAAATGGTCACCACTATAAATAAATCTATATTAATTAATTATTAGTAATTAATTTCTAAAACAATTTAATAATATTATAGTTATAATGTATAAAATAATTTCTTATTTGTCTTTAGTATTGCTGTTTAGGAAAAAGAGTGTGTTATCAGAGGATCATGTTACTCCTAATATGTATGACATAATGCTATAAACAATGATAAAATAGTCAATTTAATTACAATTATAATATTAATAAAATATTTATGGTTGTTTTAATAGTATATATTTAGTATTAAAACAAAACAAAAATAGTCAGTTTCAAATAACATCCATTAAGCAAACGAAAATACATTTAAGAAATCTATTAGTACAATTTAAGAGTGTTAAAAAATTATTTGTGATTATGAATTACAACAGCAACTGAGTAAGAAACTTCGGTAAATTTTGTGAGCTTGAGAAAAGCATGATTATAAAACGATGACCCTCGACAATATCACACAACCGCGAACATTTAAAATCAAAGCTGGTGAGAGTCCTGGTTGCGGTGATGTGATAAATACCTCGTTTATGTTTTTGAATAAAAATCTATGCATTATAAATGCGTCAAAGAATTAATTATAGCTGTTGTTGCAAACAAAGATAAAATAGTAATTTTGATTTTAGAAAGAATTAAAAAAACGTAATAAGAGACTGTATAGCTAATTCTTCAAATCTAAACTATTACAATTGTTTGTGTTGTTTTTTGCACTTTTTTAGAATCTCTATAAAGTCAACTTACACTATCCCGTGGTCGACCAACATGTTAACCAATGTGCACGAAAATGTGTAAATGTGCACGATAAACAGTCAGAACCGTACAAGCAGTCTCTTGTAAACAAATATTTGTATTTCCGCGACGTACTCGTTAAGCGCAACTCATACCAGATATTTGCAATAGGTAGGCGCATATAGACGCTCTTCGCAGTTAGGGCACCGAATTTTTTAAGCGCCTATCTTATCGCCGCGAAAGGGATAAACAATAAAAATATTAATTAATAAACTGTTACTCACGAGTCGATTCCCTTCCAGAACAATCAACATCAATTGGATACTGGCATGGAAATCCCCTTACTTCTGGATTAAAAAGCAATCCGTCGGGACAGAGTTTTTCTTCCGCTATACCTTCCTTGCATTCCATGTAGCTGTACGAGGAAATTCAAATCAAATCGTTAGACGGGATAAAGGCAAAAGTTGAAAAATAAATGTTTAATATCCTGTGTAAGCGCCGAGGCAATTTAAATCTTAAATCAGTATTCGATAAATTAATAATATAAGAAAGCACCTGAGATTCAAACCAGAAGTTTTTAAATAATATAATCAAGGTAGAAAGAACACATTGTATTAAAAAAATTAATAATATATATTTCATCACAGCAATTAATTGTAAACACAGAAAATTTCTTTATTATTAAAACTATGAATATAATATTATATTTTATTTAATTACAAAAAAGATAAAATACTATTTGAATGTGTTATTTTATTATTATGTTAAATATAACTAAAATGCTAAATAAAATCCACTTTCTATGATATAGATTATACTTTTTTCATTCATTTATTGTTAATACGCATGAAAATAAAATAAAAATTAAATAAGAAATACGTAATAAGTTAATATACGAGACATATCCAGAGAGTAAGTTCCGTTTAATAATCAAAGGAAATCAAGTAGAGTTACAGAAAAACTATTTATTGCAAAACAATCTACAAATGTTAAACTATTTTTCAAAATACCTTTCACCATTTTTTAGGCATTTATATAGCGTGGCATAAGTTTTTGTATGGCTTTTTTATAAAAGTATTTGGTAACTTGTTTTTTAAGCTAATCATCATTCGCTAAGGACAGGGTAATGGCTGTACAGGGTGGCCAAAGAGGCACCAACAGGTCTTAAACGTCTGATAGTAAACATTTGCATTCATTGATTTTACAAGCGGCGGGATTTTCAATTAGCGCCGCCACTCCAAACAAGCACTACAAAGCATACTCAACACACAGCAAGCTCAAAATGGAGTCATCTTCATCTCCTTGACTCTGAGCAACTCCCGCATATGCACGAAACTACGCTCACAGCGCTGCCGCAGTAAAAAAGATAACGGAACTTACTTTCTGGATATGCCTAGTAAATTTATTTATTTTCTAAAATCGTTATTTATGAAGGCGTTTAATTGTTGTTAATAATGTACAAAAATATAATAAAAATATATAAGAGGTAAGAAACCATGGAACATTAATTCAAAATTGGCTTTTGTTCTTCGAGCGCTACAATTTATTTTCAAAAATTGTTATTTATGAACGACCGTAAACGTAAAAAATATAATAAAATTAAAGAGGTGTGAAAAACAGACACCGCAAATTACTATCACGTTATTTTTATTATGTTTAAAATGTGAGATTGTGTGCCGTGATGTGTGACAGTTTTGAGTGTTGTAAAAAATGGTAGATATTAATTATAATGGTAGATATTATCACATTTTATGTTTAATGTGCAAACACATATAATTTGTTATCAAATTAATATTTCTTTTGTAAAAAGAACCTGTGTGGTAGTTATTTGCGGGTAGCAGTTAACTGGCACAAGAGTTTTAAGATTATCAACCGTGACAGAACCTGATTTGCTAACAAAAATATTTTATTTTGTGTAACTTTATTGAAACTTTTGGTGATGGAGGCTATCATACTGTAATTCGGAAGGCTTTTACACAAGTAATAAATCAGCTTGAACAGGCTTTGAGTGCAACAGAAGATAACATGAAATTTGTCAAGAAAAGTGCAGCGAATTAAAAATATGTAACAACAACTTGTTAGAGAAAATGATAGCTGCAGATACTACTGAAGATTACTTGCGCAAGGAGAATACTTGCGACAAATATAAACTAAAGTTTACGATATTAATGGTTCGTTTAAACAAAATTAATTTAGAAAAAACTGAAGTGATATCGAAAAACGGTAGCAGTGTAAATGAAGCCGCACAAAGTATACATTTAATATAATAAATTGTGGAAGCTTAAACCTTCTTTGGTTTAAGCTTCCACAATTTGAACTTATTAAATTCAGTGGTGACGTACAAGAATGATTACTGTTTTAAATCTCGTATCTTCAAAAAGATACATTTCGACCTTCCGCCAAAACAGGTTCCGGTATCTTCTGTCGGCTGTTACATGTAAGGCAAGTGCAAGAGATTTACTTGATAGTTTTCCTGCGACGGCTGGTAACTACGTGAAGGCAATTAAAAGCTTAAAAGCGCGATTCAAAAGAGAAGATTTACTTGTAGAGGTGTATGTCAAGGAACTTCTAAGGTTAGTTGTCAACAAAGCTATATAAAACCAGCTTAAAGGTAACATTTTTGCATTGTACGACAAAATTGAAACGCAATTGAGAACACTAGAGAGGTTATGCGTAAACACAGGGACATGTTCAGTTATGCTGTATACACCGATGGAGTCTTGCCTTCGAATAGAAATTATGCAAGTTTGGCAGCAATCTACATAGTTTTCTGACAACCCAGATGCTACAAACCCTCTAAAACAATTAATGCGTTTTTTGAAAACAAAAGAAGCAGGGGCGCAATTAATCTCGCTTGCTGTTGAAGGTTTTGATTCAGGTACTAAGGACATCAAGGCTAAAAGAAGCGAACCTCAGATTTGGAAAGAAATCATACCAAGTGCGGCAGGATTGATAAATACTAGCCTAACAACAAAATGTGCACACAGAAGTTTTTTTATGAGGATAAGAAGGCGCTTAGAAAAAAACAGCATGCTTTAAATGTACCAAAATTGGTCATTCCAGTTAAAAATGTCGGGAACGCTTTAGATGTGTTTTATTATATCCGAACTTGACAAAAAATAATCCTAGTGACGATGATCAACAGGTTAAAGCATTGCCCTCCAACCAGCCTTATAATATCAGCCAAAATTATATTACAATAGAAATTGATTTAGCAAATCAAACAGAGACGCGTGTATTTTACAAACTTTAATTATAAGGGTATGTAATGGAAACATAGAAAAGGAAGTTTGCGCGATAATTGACACGGAGTCACTCAAACAGCGGAACAAAAACACTTATGCTGTAATTTTGAAGCACTGGATTAATCTGTTATTTGTAACAATGGTCCATATTGGTATATGGAAAAAGAATTGGCAAGATTTTTACAGGAAAGAGAGAAGAACTTCCATATGGTTTGATTGCTAATGAAACTTTGTTAGGTTGGGTTTTAACGGGGAAAATACCTTGACAAAGTGAAGATCAAAGTTCCACAATGATGGTGACAGACATGTTGAACAAAGATTGCCTAGTTGTAGATCTTTGGCAATTGGATATCCTTGAAATAATGGATCGTGGGAAAAAATACCAAGAATGAACTGCACTTGGCAGCCAAGAAATTATTTGATAAAAGTATATCGGTTACTACAGAAGGAAGCTACGAAGTTGTATTACCATGATTGGAAGGACATTCACTATTACCTTCTAACTATGAATTAGCAACGAAAAGATTGGAGTCTACAGAATAAAAACTTAGAAAATCAGGTAATTGGGAAAAGTACAATGTATTCTCTGAACTGAATGGCTAAAAGACCAGATAATAGAGGTAGTTCCTAAAAACGAGATAGACAAGCAGGTACATTATTATTATTAACAATAGCACAAACTAAGTATAGTTTTTGATGCGTCAGCTATAAAAGGAATAAACCAACGTTAAACGATTGTCTAGAAAAGGGCACAAATTTAATTGAACATATATCAGATATAGTACTTCGATTCAGGAAAGATCAGATTGGTGTCACAGCTGATATCAAGAAGGCGTTTTTGCAAACAGCCTATACTCTAAAGATAGAAACGACAGATAATGAAAGGTATTGAGATATAGAAGATTAGTTTTTGGGGTAAATGCTAGCCCGATTTTATTTATAGCAACTATAGAACATCACCTTTATAAAAGCTTAAGTAGACGTAAAGAGCAAAGTAATCAATATTATAAACAAACAATTGAAAAACGTTTGGAAAGCTTCTATGTTAATAACTGTGCTACCAGTGTGTCGCATAATAAGGAATTAATGAAACTACGGAATTGATTGGCTGAAGCAAAATGGATTGATGATGTTGGGAGTATACTGAAAAAAAAAAGTTACACATTACACGTTATATAAATTTAAATATAACAGAAATGCACACATTTTGTGATGCGAGTAAGAGTGCATATGCGGTAGTAGTGTTTTTGAGAACAGAAGATAAACAGGGTGTGAGAATACCGTTATTGCAATCGAAAGTATGGATTGCAGCAATCAAAGAAATGACCATACCGAGACTTGAGTTAATTAATTCTAACATTGGCGCTCGCATAAGATTTCAGATAAAAGAAGCGTTGGGCTACAACCTGCCAACGATATATTGGGCTGATTCAATTGCAGTTCTAAGTTGGATTAGACAAACGAAAGAATGGTCTATTTTTGTAGGAAATAGAGTATACTATATAAGATTTCTTACATCTGTCGACGACTGTAGGTATGTTCCAAAGAAATAGAACACTGCAGATCTTCTATCTAAAAGCTGCAGTCCTAAACAATTGGCAACGTCAAAATAGTGGGAGGTTAGAGGTTAGGAGGAAATAAAACAGATATGACCGAGAAAAGTCAGAAACAGAAAAAAAAATGGCCATTGTCACCACAATGTTAAACTGATACAAGTTGTGTTTGGATACTTTTTTAAGTATAGGGCTATTAACTGCGTGGATATATCGATTTCTATACAACTGTAGGAACAAAACCAATTTAGAGCAAGGTAAATTATCCGTGAACGAAATAGAGAATGCAGAAAAACCATTTAAATCAACGGGAAGATAATAGACTAAAAACGCTAAAACAAAAAGGTGTTCTATGTTTAGTTTAGTAGGAGAAAGGATATAAACACTTTTTGTTGCACTTACTAATTGCCATGGCAACGTGTAGCAGTTAAAAGATTAACTTTGTGACACTCGCGTAAAGTTCATTTACGTGGGAACGCAAGGGCTTTTAAATATATTACAGGAGCGGAGCTGGTTTTCAGGAGAAACACTTATACAAAAAATAATCTTGACGTGCCAAAAATGCAAGAGATACATCGCAATTCATTTTGAAGTTAAGCTGCCTTCATTGCCCATTGATAGAATAAGAGAAACAGCTTTTTTCAAAATAACGGCCTACTATTCTTAGGAGACAGTAAAAAGGCATGGATATGTTTGTTTACTTTAGCGGTATACAGAGCCGTTCATTTTGAAATAGTGATGACATTGGCACCGCTGGTTTCTTACAAGCATTTAGGAGATTTGTCGCAAGACTAGGAAGGCCACACACTATGTATTCAGTCAACGGCTTAAATTTTGTACTAACAGAAAATATATTACGTCAGCAAGAATGGGAAGAGGTTAAAAAATACTGCTCAGAATTTGTTGGCGTTTCAATCCTCCGACAGAACCGTGATGTCGCGGATGGTGGGAGAAATAAACCATTGCTACAAAGAATTCTAGGTGGTCATCTCAGTGGAGAAGAACTTTACACCAAATTGTGTGACTGTGATAAAGTCTCGTCCGCTGCCATATATGTCTAACGAATCTACCGATTTAATTCCGTTAAGCCCAGTTTTGTTTTTACGAGAACTGCGGAGAATTGGTAGATTTGGTAGATACACAAGCTTTAATTAAACGTTTTCGATATGTGCAATGAGTAAGAGGAGATCTGTGGAAAATGTTTCGGACAGAGTATTTAGGATAATTACGACATGTTATAAACACTAAAAATTCTCGACAAGTGAATGTTAACAAAATTGTGTTAATAGGAAACAACTGTAAAATACTAGACTTGCCATTAGACAAGAATATAAAGCTATTTCCTGGAAAAGATAATAAAACGCGCTTGGTGCGAGTGCAAACGCAGTATGATCAAGTATTACGACCAATACAACGCCTATATTCTTTAGAGTGTACAGAGTCCAACGGAGCAAACAATGTCGATAGCAGTCGCAGTCTTATGAAACTGTATCTGGATAGGTGTTACACTACAAAAGAAAATTGAAAGTAGCAATTAGTTTAGTGTTTTGATATTTGCGGCATTTCTTTGAAAAGTATATGCCTCAGATGGGATGTTGTGGAAAACAGATGCTGCAAATTATTATTACGTTATTTTTATTATGTTTAAAATATGAGATAGTGTGCCGTAACGTGTGAAAGTTTTTTGTTGTAAAAATGATAGATATCAATTAACCACATCTTTATGTTTAATGTGTAAACACATATAATTTCTTATCAAATAAATATTTCTTTGTGAAAAGAACCTATGTGGTAGTTATTTACGGGTAGCAGTTAATTGGAACAAGAGTTTTAATTCATCGCGCGCTAAGAGTTATTTATTTTCTAAAATCATTATTTATAAAGGCTCTACATTTTTTTGGGATTTAATTGTTGTTAATAATGTACAAAAGTATATTAAAATAATGTAAAAGTGGTTGGTTATATACAATTGACTTTAAACGACGCGCGCTTAATTTATTTTCTAACATCGTTATTTATGAAGGACCGACATTTTTTTGGCGTTAAATTGTTGCTAATAATCTATCAAAGTATAATAAAAATATAAAAAAGATATGAAATCACCGGAGGTTAGTTCAAACTTTTATACGTCGCGTCGCTCAAAAATTTATTTATTTTTTAAATTGTTATTTATGAAGAATCAAACATTTTTTAGCGTATAATTATTGTTAATAATGTACAAAAATATAATAAAAATATAAAAGAGGAATGAAATCACCGGAGATAAGTTCAAAATTGGCTTTTATACATCGCTCGCTAAATTTAATTTATTTTCTAAAATCGTTATTTATAAAGGACCCTAATTTTTTGTGGATTAATTATTGTTAATAATGTACAAAAATATAAATGAGGTAAGAAACCAACAAAGATTAGTTCAAAATTGACTTGTTCTTCGCGCGCTAAAATTTATTTATTTTCTAAAATCGTTATTTATGAAGGACTTAAATTTTTTGGCATATAATTGTTAATAATAATGAACAAACATATAGTAAAAATATAAAGGAGGTATGAAAGCGCCGGAGATTAACTCAAAATTGACTTTTATACGTCGCTCAAAAATTTATTTATTTTCTAAAATTGTTATTTATGAAACATTTTTTTGGTCTATAGTTGTTGTTCATAATTAAGGTATAATTGTAACCTTCCTTTTACCAAGAAGCAGGGAATTGAATGATGTCTAAATATATTTGATATTATTATTTTATAACAAAATATTATTATACAAAGGTATCAAATTTGAAACGCTCGATATGCTGTTTAAAATATAAATAGACATTACCAATTAAATTAGTGTTAATTAAAAAATTTCCCTAAAAATATAGAATAAGTAGATATGAATTTATCTTACCCATCACAAGTACCAGTAGCAAAAGTGCCATTAGCTTCGGGACAGCGAAAGTTTGAAAGTTGTTGGGGGGCAGTATTAAATGAATTTTGTAGATAGTCTGTCTGTCCAAATCTTTGGCTGGCTCCTATAAATGAAAATAAAAATTCATATTAAAATATTTATTGATGTTAATGTAAAGAAAATTCTATTATTTTAAAATTAAGTCATACAGTATTAACCACATTATAAGCCACAATTTTTGCAATTTTGTTGAAATAAAAAAAGTTTTATTTTTGTAATAAAATTTTGCAAACAAAATTTAAAAAAAATAAATTTGGAAAAAAAAATGTACACTTATAAATACAATGCATAAACAAACCATCATTTTTGGCATAGATTCATAAATAACCATACTATGGTCAATCAATATATTGTATTAATACGTTTAATCACCGTTTAAAAGTATACCTATAATAGTACACGTGGTACTTTAGTTAGAAGGTAGAATATACGAATATTTTTATTATATATCAACGTATTTTCTACAAATTTTCTACGTTAAATATGGCTGTAATTTATTAAAAAAAAGTTTTTCCGTATAATATAGTATACATATAAACATATATTACACTTCGGTGTCACACCAAAAATAATCATATTTTAAACGTAAGTGTGTTTACTGAGTTCTGTTATCTTTTTTTACTGAGGCAGCGTTGTTATCGCGGTTCCTCTGAGTCGAGGAAAAGATTACTCCATTTTGAGCTTGTTGTGTGTTGTTTATGCTTTGTAGTGCTTGTTTGGAATGGCGACGCTTGTAAAATCAATCAATGCAAATGTTTACTGTGAGACGCTTAATGCATAGAATAGCGTCAAAGAATGCTCATAAACTGGAATGTTTTGATTCATGACATTGTCCGACCCCACATTACGAATGTGAACATAACACCTACATGGCTTTAGCTGGGTCCAGTTTGACCATCGGAGGTACAGCTATCAACTTACCCCTAGTGACTATTATCTTTTTTTACCCTGATATTGTTTTTTGATGGCCAACGGTCATGATAAGTTCAAAAAACAAGTTACCACATGGTTGACAACACAGGCGGCAACCTTTTATGAAAAAGGCATACAAAAACTTATGCCACGCTATGATAAATGCCTTAGAAATGGTGGAAGGTATTTTGAAAAATAGTTTAAGGTTTGTAGATTGTTTTGCAGTAAATAGGTTTTCTGTATCTCTACTTGATTTCTTTTGATAAATAAACGGAACTTATTTTCTGGATATGCCTAGTATTTATTTATAGTGACAAAAGCGCTTTAATTAAAGGCTGTATTGTAGAACAATGACAAACCACACCTACTATAATAAATCTCATTAATATTATGATATTAATATGTTTGATAAATAAACCACGATATTAATTTTGGCATGAGAACATAATTTTTCCATTTCAACCGATTATTTATTATTAAATTCGTATTGACGGACTATAATTTGTCAAATATAATATTTGCATTTGCTATGATGGACGTTTTTTATTGGTAACTATGCGGTGTTAAGATAATTTTGCTGTGATTATTATATTCTTAATTGATCAACCGATTAAAATCTTTATATTTAAAAGATCTACCAATAGTATTTAATTTTAAATTAATCTGACTTAAATCATGACATGAATCTGATAATTCACCTGTACTTTTACATAGAAAATGTGTAAAAATAGAGGATTGTAAGCATTTTTTCGTAAGTAATGCATTATATATTTAATCACATATTAATCGCCTGTAATACACACGAGGTTGATTTTATACCAGGGTAAATTTTATTTAATCTGGCTCAAATTATTATTATTTCCATTAAAAAACTATTCTCGAATTAAGGGAAATAGAAAAAAAAAGAAAAACTTCTTTCATTTGTGCTAAATTCATAAAGTAATAGTAATATTTTGGACAATTTGTAGGAGAAATAGCAAGAAAAATAAAAGGATAGGGACTTATAGTTGTATTAATAAATAGGAAATTATTATAGTACTTATCAGATTTATAGTACAAAAATAAGTAATCTTCAAACAGAGGTATCACAATTTTAAAAAAAATTTAAATCATAAGTCATAAATCAATTTTAAAATAAGTGATTTAAGTCATAAACCAATTATCTCGAGTTTTAAGTCAGTTTTATTAATAATTAAATAATGATTAAATCTTTTAAATCATTTTGTTTTCAATTTTAAATCGTTAATAATAACAAAAAACTGACTTATTTAATTTAAATCAACCTCATGTCAACAAGTGATTAATATATGATTAAATATATACTGTATTACTTACGAAATAAAGCTTATAATCCTGCAATTTTACACATTTTCTGTGCAAAAGTACAGGTTAATTGTCAGATTGATTTTTTAAATGAAATTTATGTCACGGAACCAGCTGTCTAGTTCAGCACAAACAAGGTGAAGTTTTGTCGAGTTGTACCACCTATTGATAGCCAGTTTTATTACAATCGTATTGGTCGATATTTTTAAATATACAGATTCTGATTGGTTGATGAAATAAGAATATATTAATATGTAGTAATACCACTTAGAGACTAAGAATAAAGCGAGAATAATTCAAGTTTTTTTGAAAGTTTGTTGCCAGGCAATAATCTCAAGAGTTTGGCAATCAACTTGAGAAAAAACGCAGAATTATTCTAGGTTAGATTCAGTCTCTTGTGGTATTTCATTAAACTATTTTTTGATGTGTTATTAGATTTATGTTTTTAAAAATAAGTTGAGTATAAATAAAAGTTATGTCAATGTTATGAATTATATTAAATTACTGTCAATTCATCACACTTTAATTCTATATTTATAATTATTACATTGTTCCCGCAGCAACGTATCAACAGGAAATTTTTCTCATAGGTAACATAATAAGTTCGTATATTATCGATACTTTTTTATAAATGTCATGAATTCTAATACCAAACGACAAAAATACAACAAGTGCGCAGCACGAGTTGTATTTTCTAAACATTGATATTAGAACGAGTTGCATTTATAAAAATTATTGATAAACGAACCACGAGATTATATTTGGCATGAGAATATAATTTTCCATTTCATCAGATTATTTATAATTAAATTAATATTGACGGATTATTATTTGTCAAATATGACAGACGTTATTTGAATTTACTAGGACGAACTTTTCTAATTAGTAACAAATTGTATTCTCATAGATAATATAACAAGTGGTTCGTATATTATCGATAATTTTTACTTTTCTTTTCTAAAGGAATAGTATAGATCCCACCATAAAATTTTGATATCAGAATTTCAACAGAAATATCCATTTAGAAGCTAGAGGCGGAATTTTGCAAAATACTTTGCAAACCAACACTATTTGTAATTTTATTATGCGATGCGTCCTCTAGTTTATAAATGTCACAAATTCTAATACCAAACTTCGAAAATAAAACAAATGCGTAGCACGAGTTGTATTTTCCAAAGATTAATTGAAATGAGTATTATATTTTTTTAATTTACTATGACGGACGTTTCTTATTGGTTACTATGCGTTTTCTAAGACAATATTGCCGTGATAATAAATTATTTATCAATACGTTATTAGATAGGACATTTTACATGTGATTTTATTCAAGAATTGTATTCTCGGTATAATAAAACTTCTTTCTATATTCCAACTATAATAATGATCTGATTGGTTGTATTATAACATGGGATGGAGCAATTGCAATTATTTTATTGGTTTGTAGGATAATCAAAAAATATTGATATTAATAATTTACTTGCCGTTTGGTTAAGTTTATTTTCAATTTTTTAATAGTAAATAATATAATTTACATTCGGATAAAGACTATACAATTGTAAACTAGTTATGTTATTATATAGAAAATATTTTTACGCAACAATATGTAAATGAACGATTCGATTCTTAAATTCTTCTTAAATACCTACATTAATGTTAATATTCTAAGAAGTATTTAAACGCGACCTTTTATCGAAAAAATCATCGAACCTTTCACTCGACATCAAAATGATCAAATCGGATTTGTTACTAAACAGGATTCCAATAACAATTCTAGTAATAATTATTTGGCATCTGATGGTATGTGTTTTCTATGTCTGATATGCCGAATATAATTCAAGGTGTTTCCTTGACATTTTTCATTGGGACGTGCATTGCTTATAATTCAACATACAGACTGAATTATTGTATTATTGAAGTAAAAACATTTATATTGTGAAATGAAATGTAACAATTTGAAGGAGTAGAAGTACAGGCAGTGGGCAAATGGGAATGAGTTGCCTTACCACATGTTACTACAAATGTATCTACAAGTAATTATAGTATTAGTAATGTCACCTGATCCACTTTTTGGCTGGAACCGGATACCGAATTCATCACCAAAATAAAAGCCGGAACCGGACCGGAACCGAATCCAAGACCGGATCTGGCCGGATCCAGTCGGATTCATAAAAAATATAAAATTACTAATGTTGAGGAAAACCGACATTATATACGGGGCGGGCGCCAACGCGTAAAAATTAAACAAAACAAAAAAAAACTTTTCTGATTTTTGCCATATTAACTGCATAAAATCAAAAGCATTTAAATTTATTTTTATGAAATTTTCTGTATAGAAGTATAAAGTAAAAAATCAAAAAACATTTAGATTTTCTTTTTTTTTTGGTTAGTTTATCAATTGATTTTATTTAATAGTAAAATATATTCTCCCTCCTTGTTCAAACATGAACAAATTTCAAATGTTTTATAATTAAAAAAAAAACAATAAAAATAATTGAAATCAACATTTTTTTGTCAGCTATTGTAACGCCGTCGAAGTAAAAACCAATTGTGAAAAAACAAAAAAAGACTTTATTTTTTATTTTTAGTACATTTTTTAAAAATGCTCAATTTTATTAAAAAGATACAATACATTTTCAAAGCAAAGATGTTTTGTAATTTTAAAATGTTTAAATTAAATAGTTTTTATAAAATATATATTTATAATATTTTATTCATGTTTCTCTATTAAAAACAGAACCAAAAACATTTCTTAAAAAAAATAGAGGTTATTTGTCAGAATAAATGTCCCTATCATTTAGTAATTTTTCTCAAAAAAATGCTTTTAATAAAGGCTACTTTGCATGTATTTTGGCGGTGCATAATTATATCATGTTACCTTGATTGAAATTATAAGATCGTTATGGCCTAAGCTGGTTAAAGTTAATAACTAATTAATTCAATTCACTTGTTTATAAAAGTGCAGACCTTAGCCTCTTAAATAGTGTACAAAACAATTGTTTAATTTGTTAAAATAACGGACTTAGTTAAAACCGAACGGCTTCTGTTATTTACTATGCATCGACGTAATAAATATAACAAATATATATTAATATTAATTATATATAATATAAATATTATTTGGGGTAATTTACTTATCAATTTATTATGTTACAATTAGATTTAACGTACATATAAACATAGATACGCTTCGAAATTACAATTTAATTTAAATGTCAAAGATTCGTATTAACTGGCAAAATAGAGCAAACAAAGTATAATTGCGGCAACGCGTCACTTATGGCGGAGGCAGAGTGGTAGTACGTACAGTATAGCAATCAAAGTTGTACAAGTACTATTTTTTTTCAGTTTTTTTTTAATAATACAATTTTAACTAGATATTTAAGTACAATGGCGAATTTGAGCAAACAACGAAATAAACGACATGAATTTACTTGTTTATAATAATAAATGTTAATTGTTTTATATTTTTTACATTCATTTAATTGTCGAATATCAATAATAAAATTATATTATAATTAATTTTCTTGCCTTTAGTCTCCTAATTCAAAAACAAATTTTAAATTTATGCATTATGCAGCTACTCCTATTAGGTTATATACATTTATTATTAACCTAATTTGAAATTTAATTGTATTTTTGTGAAAATTAGGACAGCATAGCACTAGGCTATTAAATCTAGTAACCTTGAGCATAGTCTACATAAAGAGTAAGCATATTTCATGTTTTTCTATCAAGGAATATTAAATAAATTAGATGAATTGTTGGCTTTTCTTGATCAAAAAGATTTATTATGACATTTCTTCCAATTTTAACAATGTACGTGTTTTACTGGATAAGCGTTTCTAGAATTTCATTGACAATTTGTATCAATTACATTATCAATTAATATTTTACTAAACTTGAGTATGGTTAAGGTTGGGATGGTAAATGGTAATATGGATATTTTGAATTATATAATATATCACAAGAATAACATTTGTAGAATTTATGCCTAAAAACTTATACGCCACTCTCACATCAAACTATTCAGTATTTTAGCTCCGGGCTCTCGATATTGTTTTGATTCTCATCCGGTCAGTTGTAAAATCTGTTTTTAGCTTTATTTATATTAAAGCATTTAAAACACCATTTATTTTTATTTTATAATAATTATTTGTGGTGTATGTGTATGAAATTAATCTTCTGATTTATTTTTTGTTTATATTAAAAATATATCGATAATATTGCATACTTACCATTCTATGTAAATCATATTTAAGTTCCTAACAATTTAGCTATCAATTAGCATGGAAAGTAGTTTTCTTATATTTTATTCAAAATGGTTTATAATTTTAATAATTATTGAATAATATAGTAGTGTTAACAAATATTATTTTAAGTGAAACATTATTGTTTTCCATAGTAGTGCGTTTTATGTATGTACAAAACAATTTTTACATGATGTTTATACCAGTCTCGATATAAGGTTCATTATTATTATGCACATTTTTATTATTTTTTTAATCTTTACTGTTTATAGAAAAATAAGCAACTTTCAACTTTAAATGATTTAATCTTATAATCCAAAAAGGTCTGAAACAGATTTAATGACAAGCAAGAAA
Source organism: Tachinus sp. AB-2021 (assembly GCA_030264575.1). Lineage (NCBI taxonomy): Eukaryota > Metazoa > Arthropoda > Insecta > Coleoptera > Staphylinidae > Tachinus > Tachinus sp. AB-2021. The sequence continues at coordinate 20,915 of JARJEC010053506.1, read as the reverse complement.
TACGAAATGGAATAAATTTATATTTGTCTTATATTTCCAATTGAATACAGTTTTAAAATATAAATGATAAGATGAAAACAGAATTAAACAAAATTAGCCCCAAAACAAACAAGTGTCCGGCGATATTGTTGAGCAATGTCCTTACTTGGAACGCAGCCTTTGTCTATGTTGGTCACAAAACATAGAATGGCAGGCATAAACACATTTTTCATGTTTTTTTGCATATAAACTTCAAATATTTTATCTTAAATATAAAGATAAATGAACATACATTTTTTTAATTTAAAATCAATTTTCTCATTTTTTTGTATTTTTATGTCGTATGTTAATTAAATTATATTTAAAAATAATATAAAAGAAATGATACAAAAAACTTATTTCAAAATAGTTAAGTAGTTAATTAAAAATAATATTTGAATATTAGATGTGCATTATATTGATTTTTTTATATATAAAAAAATTTATCAATAAAATTACATTTATTATTATAATGCACATTTTATTATCGATTAATTATTATAAAAACAAACAAGATTTTTTATTGGCTTTAGATTGTTCTGCAATATGTAAAAGAAATTAAAAATAAAGTTAATCGGACGGAGATTTGAACAACAAACCGAATTGATGCTATTGTAAATCATCATTGATCAACAATTTTGTCTGAAAAGTCCACTGTTAATAATCTTGTTGGAATTACGTACAATTTAGCTTCCAAAATTGGCTGCTAGTCTCAAATTATGACCATAAATTTTAAAATTATATTATTTAAACTCAAATGTGTTGTTTTTAGCGAACATATAATTAAATGTATGACCTTTTATTTAATAAACTTATGTTTGATTTCTATAACATATTTTCTTTTCAATCATTTACTGCGACCTTTAGTGTCTCATAGAGGTCCAATCTGCGACCCTTATTTTTTATTTATATCAATTAGATAATGTGAAAATTTATCTCTCAATTCTTTGTATAGATCAGCTATACAAAGAATTGTCTTTTCTTATCTTGTCTTTTCTACAAGCAACTAGATAATGTCTATGGTCTCACCAAAACCGTCTCTGAACGTAAAAAAATAAAAATTGTATCTTATACTAAAAAGTTTAGCACCTATAGCACATATTGTTACAACATCGCTGGTATGCCAATTGAACGCTGTTCATTAAAGACTTGGGTATAGCTTCTGATTCTCAGCTTACTTTTTCTTTTCTATTTTAAATAATAACATAAAAAGCTCAAATTTGTTACAGCTCATAATGTTTCATGTTTCCACTCACGCTACAAGATCTACCAATTTGCTTAAACTTCTTTTTTCCCACACAAATGTGTTTTTCGTAAATTTACACTTAATTAAAATGCAATTAATATATAACACTCTACCGTCTAATGCTGACTTTAATTTTAACCATATAAATTATTATTTATCTTTTACATCTCTTTTATACCCTTTCGAGTGTAGAGATGGTCGGACAAACCGAGCCGCAGAAATGGATATAATTATGTATGCTATTTTGAATGAGGCCTGGGACAGGACACAAATTTATGGTTTTTACAACGTATTGTATATTAAATTATTAGGGTAAAATTGATTATTTGAATTTATATCAGTTTGATCAATACATTATTATTTTTATAAACAATTTGATTTTTAGATCATTTAATTTTGTGTCACAAAATTAATATAAAAAACTTTATTGTTAGTTGCGGTCGCACTAAACACAAAAATCAATTATTATTTTTGTCTCTTGCTTCAATGCGATGTGGAAATTACTAAGATGCACATCTCTTATAAAGTGTGAAACAAGTCTATGCATTTAGATAGTTTAATTTCTTTTATCGTTTATAAGAAGGTCCCATAACCACTCACTTTGACTTCATTATTACTTGCGGTGGCACTAAATTCGTAAATCAATTATTTTGTTTGTCTCATGCTTCAATGCTATGCGGAATTATTTGTGGTGCACTTGTGATCTCTAATGAAGAGTATAACAATTGTATATTTCCGATTGTTGCCGCTTCTAGCAACGTGAAATTAGATAATTGATTTTACACTTTTTATTTAATCATTTTTGAGTCTATAGCCAGATTTTCATTGTGAAATTTGTTTTTATTAATTATAGTGGTTAATCTACACAGTTAGTTTAGTAATATTTTTCCATATTTGTAAAAAACAATAAAATTTTGGCTAAATATAAAAATCAGTTATTTACGAAGGATTTTCTAACTAATGGAAGGTTATCTCCAGCGAAGAATGACTTTTGAGACATGTCGGAAAATTTTATTATAAAATTTCGATCATTGAGTGATTGTAATATTAAACTAATTTACTGTTGTATTTACTTTAAAACTACGCGCTGATGAAGGATAAGAAATTTATTCAAAATTACAATTACTCAATGACTAAAATTTAAATAGACGTTCTAAAAGTCAAAAGTCTCTGCTGGAGATAACCTCCCCAAATTTAGTTAGTTTTGAAGAATAATAACCCAAAATATTTTTAAATAACAAAAATGTGTATTAATTTTCCAAGTGGCAATTTGATTTGATCGCCATTAAAACTCTCGTCTAAAAAATGCTTAATAACATATTTATAAGTTTTTATATAAAAAAATAAAAAATATTTTAATCATTTTTAACTGTAAGTTATTTAAAATACCGTTGAAACATATTATTCATTTAAAAACGGTAACCAAAGTAAAAAATATTTTTTATTATTCATTTATTTTTTTGTTGGTTGAATATTTTGTTCAATTACTTCTACGCATTTATTTTAATATTTAACTTTTTTGCATTTGTAAATTCATATATGCTTATGTTTATTAAATTTCTGCAATTATATGTTATGCATTTATTGCTTACATATGTTTGTTTATTTGCCATTTTTATGTTTATGCGCCTTTTCGCACTTCTAACATTCTGTTTATTATAGCAAATTTGTCAATGTGTCATAATTTATTACAAATATGCCAGATGCTCCTACAATTTAAACAAGTGTTGAAATTTGGTTAAATATTTTGAAACATTTTATAGCTGCGATTAAATGTCAAAGAAGTCTTTACAAGATACCAATTCAGCAACGAAATATATATATATATATATATATAATAAATTTATTAAAGAATAATAAATATTTTAGATTTAACAATTCAAACAATAAACTTAAAAGCTACATATAACTTTAAGTTTAATTTCGTTTTATTTGACTTGTTTTCAAATATTATAAATATTATTGATAATCAAAAATCAATCTGTTATTAAAAAATATAATAGAGCTTTGCCCAACCATGCGCTTTTAATTTTCCCACTCAAAACAGAACCTGCACATTCTTTATTCGCGACCTCCGCCTAGAAAAATTGAATTGCTTTAAGCCAAACGACTTGCGAATCTCCTATAATAATTGTTGCCTACTATGTCTAAACAATTAAGGTCTTAGGTCTCAGCGGTGTTTAGTCATAATAATACTGCATGCTATTCCCAAATATGCGCGTTTAACCTTCCCGCTCAAAAATAGAACCTCTACTTCACATTTTTTTCCTATTTGGAAAAACCGACATGATTTTATATTAAGCATGATTTTATATTAAGGTATGTTTTTGTATCTCTAGCTTAGCAATGGATTCCAGGCTTGTCACCGTTTTGGTCGGGTACAACCAAGCAAATTTGCTAAAACAACTATAAAAAGATACTTGTATCCTTTGCCTGTAGCTGCCATTGGGCCAATGTGATCAATATGGTAGGTGGTATGTTGTAACTCATCCTTGCTGATGGGGATCAAGAATCCTTCAGCTCTCCCAAACTAACCATTTCTGAGAATCAAGTCCTGTGTCTTCTTGGTGGCAAAGCGGTCATTCTCTTCATGGAACCTCTTTACATTTTCAGCTTGCATCAGCTCTGGAACGACCCTCAAATGTCCTAGCCTCCAATTCTCGATAGAGCAGATCATTCTTCAACACGTAACCTTTTCTGATGACACGTAGATGTTCATCTCGCGTCTGGGCATGTTTCATTCGAGTGCCAGATCGGTGTTCGATGGAATAATTGAACTCGCTCAACATAGCCTACCTCGCGACTCTGGTACATAGGTCATGTTTCTTCATGGTTAACGCAAAAGTTAATCAGACAGTTGCAATCTTGGATGTCAACCCCAGTAGGTAAACTCTAAATTTCCGTAAAGCGTAGATGACAGCGAGAACTTTCAGCTGTACATTATCTCTGTTTGCTCATGTAAAATATTGCGTGAAATTATAGCAAGATAGCTCCAAATCCATCTATATAGGCGTCGGTATGCAGTTCGGTGATTGCAGTTACATCGTTTTTCCCCAAGACTGGTTCGGTCGCCAACATTTATTTCAGCTTTTTAAAGGCTAGGTTTTCTTTATCTCCAAAAGCAAAAGGAACATTTTGTCTGGTCAAGTTGCTAAGGGGTTTTGCAACTATTGAGTAATCCTTAATACATTTTCTAAAGTACCCTGCCAGGCCTAGAAAGCTTTGGACCTACTTTACCGTGGTGAGTTTAGGAAATTTAACCACGGCCTCCACTTTCGCTACCAATGGTATTATCTTTCCGTCTCCAATCCAATGTCCCAAATAGTCAATAGTCGTTCAGGACATAATCGACTTCGATGTAGACTTGGAAATTGCCTAAATGAGTCGACTTTGCTACTTCCAATGCCAGTACGGGCTTGCCTCGTATGTTAACATCTTTGGCAACATGGTTCTTCTCGTGATTGATCAGCACGGTGCTCTTAAGTTTCTTGGCTTTGATAGGACATGCCCCTGCCTAGTGTCCGAACTTTTTTTGCCACTTGCCTTTTTCACATTTCGTTTATCTTTCACGTACGTTGTGGCCGTACTTCTTTGGTGCACCGTTTCATAGAGTTTGACTTTTCGCTTGAACTCTTGGAAGTTGTTGGCTCCGTATAAAATCATTTTATTTGCCGGATCATCTGGAATTCCGTCAAGTATGTATTGAATAAAGAATTCTGGTTCAATACAGGCGCGGCTAGCTATTTCGCGCATGATCAAGGTGTATTCTTGTAACGTTCCTTCTTTCTCCTTAGTTCTGCTCATCAGTGTTCTATGTACCACCGCGCAAATTTAGAAAATTTGTGGATTACTATTTTTCAAAAACCTATGGCATACTAAGCAAATAAAAGAGCTAATTCCGATATACAATATGACAATATTTGCAATTTTGAGAGGCATAGAAGTTTTGTAGAAAAAAGATATATTTTGTATGCATAAAATACACATTTGAATGCCAAAAACTGTATTTTTTAGGTTTTATTGATTTTTCAAAATAAAAACCTTTTTTTAATTTTCGTAACAATTTATTAATTCATGCATACAGTCCCCTATAAGGGACGTACTGTAACTAATTAACGATTACTTATTTTTTTATTACAACAAAAAAAATTATGTTCTTTTGTCCATAATAAATCAATTTACACAAAAAATCAATAAAAAATGCAGCAACTTTGTCTATGCACCAATGGGTTAATTAAATTTTATCCACGACATGACATCAAACTACGGAAATTATGTAAATTGAAAAATAATTTAAAATTTATTTGATATAAAGGTTAACAACTTCAATAAAATGCAAAAGATCGTAGGTATTATTTGTATTGAATCTAAATAGATTTATTTAAATATAAATTTGTTCATTGTATTCATATTTATATAATATGTTTAGCGCATTTTAGATTAAAAAATATTAATTACAATTATTTGATAACGAGTAAACATTAATATAAAATATACTAGTTTATTTAAAAGGTCATGATAATTATTTCTTAATGTTACAATTAATGTTCAAATTTAATTAATAAAAATTAAGACAAATGTTTTTACATGTTTAATAATTAATTCTACACATCCTTGAATGAAAGTATTGCATTGTGACATAATATTATATTATATTTTATTTATATATTTCCTAAGATTGCATATCTTTGCAACAGAATCGATGCTGTGCGAAATGGTAAATATTATATCGAAAATATTTGTATCTAATTTACAAAAACGCTGTCTATAAAATTAAAATGGAAATTTATTTTTAAAATATAAAAACATTGAAAAGTTTCATTAATTTAAGTAGGTTTTCTGTCAATACTAATCACAAATTTAAATATATATATATATATATATATATATATATATATATATATATATATAGATAGATACACAAAAACACTCTATTTTACTTTGTTATTATATATTTTATTTTTATATATAGTTTTACTTGTATATAAATTAAGATATTTGTTGTTTCTTTAGATATCTACTTAAATGTCAATTTAACACTTATTAGAATTATTCAATAAGTTTGTAATAAATTTACATGATTATTTTCTACTTACATTACCAAATAGAGAAAGTATTTTATGAAATATACAAACAAATAATACAAAATATGCACAATACATTTAAAAATGTAATTAAAATGAATGATATTGCATTACATTAAATTAATTAAACTTGTAGTAAATTTGATCTTAGCATTATCAAATTGGTACTTATATTTTTCGTTAAATAAATAATGATTGTTTTTATTTTATTATGTTTTATTAATTAAATAAACCATGTTCTAATAAATTCACAATGTAAAAAAATATTTAGATATTTTTTAATTTAATAATTCAATTCTATTATTTTTTTAAAAATTATTTATTTATTTATTTAATTTAACACTACTTACTATTATAGATAAATACTATTTACGGTTAATAAACAATTTATCGTGGTTCAAGTATATGTAAATTATCATAAATGTTAGCATAAAATATATTTGAACTGAACGCTTTTATACAAAACAAAAATATTACATTTTTTTAAATATATTATATTATAAGACTAATAAGACAAAGACTAATAAGACAAAAGCTGTTCACAATTAAAATTGTTACACTTACCAGTGGCAATTAATAAAGTTGCTGCAATGAAAACAGAATTACTGATTGACATTTTTGATTCTTGACGGTACGATCGCTAGCACTAGAATGAACATCTTGCTATCTTCCTATACATGTTATTACCACCAAGGTCTTCTTTTAATATATAAAATCGTGTGTTACATTGCATAATGATTAACATTATATCACCAAGCATTATGGTTGAAATTGTTTACTAGTTATATTTTCTTTTCCAAAAATTCTAATAAATCTTGGAGTTCATATGCATATAAAGTATTAAAATATAATATAAAATAAAAGATTTTGTTATTCAAAAAGTATGTGTTAACAAAAGTTACTCTATCGGTTAAGAGAAACACAGATATGTCTTTAAATAAATATTATATATTGTTCGAGAAACGGACAGTAACTTTATTATTTTAAATCTGTGCCATATTAAAAAGCGGTTCACCAGTTCATTTGCTAGTTTTTACTTTTTCATCTATATAGTGTAGCAAAGCGGGATCTCCGGGGTTTTTATTCGGGTCTCAAAAACCTATAATGTTGTAATTATTTTATTCTTATATAAAAAACACAATCCTTCCATAATTAATAAGATGTTGATATTATTAATATAACTTATCAAGTAATTTATATAAGATTAGTGCCTCATGAACATGTGGCCGGCAACACGGCTATCATGTATTCAAATTATATTAGAATAAATTTAAACAAATAAATTTGAGACTTAAAAAGGATTTAATATTCAACATTCCTGCGCCAGATTCAATTAAACTTGAATTAAGTTTAATTTTGATATATAGATGCTACTAAAATAATTGAAATATATTCCACTTAACAGTTCACAGCAAAAGGACCAAGTAAGAACCTATTTAATATTAATCTCCCTGGTGGAGGTCACCAATATCTCACATGTATTTTTGTTTTGCTTTTAGAGTACACATAAAGTAAAATGAATAAATAAATTGTATTTATTTATTCACTTTAATGGAACAATTTAAATAATTAAATTAGTATACATTTTAATTCATACTACTGAGACAATAAAGATTAAGTTTAGTAACACCAACCTTCTCGGAAAACCAAAAATGATGCTTTAGATGACAAGACTGAAACATTCCTCAACACCAGTTTTATAATTACCAAAATATAAGTCTTTGAACCAACACACTTTTGTATAACGTATGGCCACTCAAAAATGCAAAGAAATTTCTTTGTCCGCGTTAGATGTGGGACTCGCCCTAAGCCAAACTAAATGACCCACTTCAAATTCAACAAACTTATCATTCGTTTTTTTATTTATATGTCTGCGAGACTGCCATTTCAAAGTTTCTTTGTCCAACATCAAGTCTACAGCTTGTTCAACCCAATCAAGAAAAAACCTAGAGTCTCCAAGTGGAGACATGGAAGCACGTCCAAAATGCAATTGCATAAGCGCATATTCAGTCGATTCGTGCACAAAGTTGTTGAGAAAACTGATAAACCGAAGTACAACTTTGGCCTATCCACTTTGCTTATCATGGCAATAGGTACAAAAGAGCCTGCCCAACTCCCTCATAACGCGTTCAACTGGATTACCCTGTGGGAGGCGTACTGAAGAAAAAACGCAAGAAACATTAATATTATTAAGAAATTCGCGCGATCGCTTAGACGTAAATTGTGTTCCCTGATCGCATAAGACCCTCAACGGTTTTCCAATATTGGGAACGTAATCTTTCGGCTTTTTTAATGGAATTCAAAGCAACCAATTTGGTAAAAACGTCGAAAATAACAAAGATGCAAAGCAAAATTGAACGTGGAAGTGTACTGTAAAAATCAACCGATAGGATATCATTTGGACCTTTAGAAACAATCGACTTAAATGTCGGTTTTGGGAGAGGAAAATGCTTACAGGCCTAATATTGTTCGCAAAATTTAAGGGTACGTTTNTTCAAACAACACTATCTCTTGACACCAAAATGTCCATAAAACAAGTGGTGTCTGTTTATAAATTGAGTAATCAAATTTTGCGGAATACATAAATAAGCTCCCCTGCATCGCGTCATAAAAATAATAGCTCGTTATGAATAAAAAAACCTTTAAGGGCAGCAAAAATCGGAAATAACATAGGGTCCGCTAGTTGTTCTGCTGGTAATTTTGCTAATAGAGGTTTAATCAACGGTACAATAGATACTGCTAAAATCGGAAATGTACGTTCAAGAGGAGTGCGCAAACGGCAATGCGGATTTCGCGAAAGCACATTTGGGACTCAAACTCATATTCTTGGATGGACAATATATAGCGAGTTAGTCGTGGGGAGAGTACTCGGTAAGAGTTGAGATACGTTAAGATCCGATGATCCGTAAGGAAGGCACATTTTTTTCCTAATAGCAGTATTCTCCACTTTTGCATATGCGTACACCACGCCTAGCAACTCTTTTTCAGATGTAGAATAACGCGTTTCCCGATCTAATAAAAGACGGCTATAGTAATCACCCACATACTTAACTTCATCGATAATCTGAAGAAGAACGGCCCCAATGCCCACGTCACTGGCATCGCATTGAACCACAAAACCGTGCCTATGACGCGGATGAAATAAAATAACTTCTTTTCATACCTCTTATTTAATAGCGTTAACAGCAGTAGTGTGTGTCTCTTTCTAATTTCAATTAACACATTTCCTCAACAATTCCGACAAACGTTGAAAAGGTCGACAAAAACCCGATCAAAATTGGCGAGACAGAAAAATGCCTGCAGTTGCCGTACGTTTCGCGGTATAGGGAAATCGCGCACAGCTTGAATTCAATGTGAATCAGGTCGGCACCCGTTAGAATCCATATTGTATCCTAGGAAGTTATCCGATTTATACAAAAACCTACAGTTACTTAATCGCAAGGTAAAACCTGTTAAGCCAATGATAATTAAAACTGTGTCCAATTGATTTAGAAGTTCAAAAAAAGTCCGAGACGTCATCAACACGTCATCCACGTAAGCATGAACAAACCCCGGGTAAACGAACGACCGCCGTCTTAAAGGCCAAAAGGCAATACACGAAACTGGAATGATCATGTACATACAAAATCCCGTGTATTGACAATGGTCTTTACAAATTGCTATTTGCCAATATTAAGAGGTGAGATCAATGGATAAAAAGAAATTTATTTCAGATACATTGTGCTTAAGGTCCGCTATCCGTTTCGGATTTTCTGACTGAGTTCAGGAGTCGTGCATCTAAGCATACCCTTACTGTACCATCCTTTATAACCGTCATGAGCAAAGGACTTACAAACGGGGTGTCCGAACGTTCTATAACACCCCATTTCTCCATTTGGTCTACTAGCATTTCATTACACAAACTCTTAAAGAACAAAACGCTGGTGGTAAAAATTCATGTTCAACGTTAATCTCGCTAATTTAGTACTCTTTCACAGCCATAATTAAATTAATTATGCCCCCATCTTCATTTAAATTAATGAACGCATTAAAATGATGAAGAAAATCAATGCCTAATAATACGGGGTAATACAAGAACTTACCAATCATTCAAAACTTGCCTCAAATTTTCCTATTTTAAAAGGTAGCATAACTTGATGAATAACTCGGCTTTCTTTGGATTTGAACGCACCTCGAACACGAATGACTTGTACAAGACGAGCTATATGCAGCGATTGAGTTTGTATTTGTTGATATGTGTCTGAAGATATGTATGAAATCTCACTATCGATATTGATCATTTCAGGAAACTGAAACTGAAAATTAAAATTTAATATAAATAAAATCGAATGGAGATTACCGCATATACAATTAAACGATCAAATTAAATTGCAAATGTTGGAACAAATTAAAACGGTTCCTAGAATTTTAATCCCATTTTGTAAATAGGAACTACACGAGTTACCCGGTATGAATATATCAATAATCGCGTTTGGTCTGTAAAAATTGTTTCCACATTTGACCATTGTGATATAAAAAAACATTCGAATATATCTAAATTTCGAAACATGTCTGGACAAAAATTTAAATTTGGATTTTGACAACGGCGAGTATTTAACAGCTTACGATATGTGCTGTCAGTTTCAAAGTAGTTACCATGATAATATAATTCAGTGCAGTTTGTGAGTCTTGATTTTGAAGAAAGAAGGAATTTGAAGAAATTTTTCTTCCCGTTATAATCAAACGGAGATTATTCGCAACACTGGACATTCTATGGTTTATGATCGATGGCCACTTTACTCCCAAAGAATTGGTTTTTACCATTAATAACAATAACAATTAAACATCATTACCACTTCAAATCTCCAAAACCGTTTGCCCGCTTGACTGAAGAAGAAAAAAAGCAGGTCCGATGGCTCGAAAAAAATCGTCATTGCTTACCGTATAATTCGGTAGTGACCAAACTTGAGAAAATTCAAGATGTGCCTGCCTTAATTCCTGAAAACATCAAATCTGCGTTAAAGGTTATCAAAAATTAAAGTTACTGGAAACATTGATGCAGGACCACGAAGTCATCAATTTGAAATATGAATGCGGATATCGGAACTTTGCCAAGTGCCACGTTTCAACCTGTTTTTTATTATATAAAAAACAATCTGTACTTAAAAATTATATACATAATGTCTTCCCAATACCCTGTATATTACCAGCACTTAGCCGCCATCTTTAATCCAGCCCTAATGATTCTGTCCATGACGTGTGTCGACGTGTTGATAAATTCTCCATCCCACTCTTTCGAACTGCTCGCACTCATTACTTTTACAACTGTCTTACAGACTGCTGTGACGTGATGTCGTAACGTACTGTCTGCCTCAAGCATTACCTACTTACCCATTTTAAATATTTTTTGTTATATTTGTTATGGTTTGAAAAGGTATCTTTAAAACGTCGTTGGAAGATATTGGCATTGTCTTTGTGGAATAGCAGACATTTGATTGTAGGTCTGTGATTAAGTGTATTTTGGACGTTTGCGTGTATTTTGCCAATTTTATATTCTGTTAAAATAATTTTTGCCTCTCTTTTCGTTGATCTTATTACATGGGTTTATATATTTCTCTGGTCTATACTGGAGTATCAAGTTATGAATGTCTTTATTTAGTTTGTTTTTGTGTTGAATCGTTTGTTTTGAATTCGCGATATAATTGTCTTTTGTATGTTATAAGTGTTAGTATGAATAGAGCTAGTGGGTAGTTATAATAAGATTTTATTATTTTTTGAGGGTGTCGTTGAATTGATGAAGTTATTGTTTGTGAAAACAGTAAAATTGTTGTAGGTTTTACGATTGGTTGGCAATTGACAAAGAATGAAAGATCATTATTTAATTCTTTATGTTGGAGATATTGGCGTTGTGTCTATATTCGTTAGCGACAGTTACTGGTTGTATATTAATTTTGTAATTGCAATAATAATCTGAGCAGAGGTCAAGGATAACATTAACTGACTGGATAAGCGGTTTAATAGTGCATAATCATAAAAATATTGTGTTGTTGTTTGGTTATCGTTCATAATGAAAGTGGAGGGAGTGTGTTATTTAAAGTAGAAGTTTGAAAGAAATTGTTGAAGATGGCGAAATTTTGCTGCATTAAGTTTATGGTATAATGATTGAATGGGGATATAATGAGGCCTTAACAAAAATATATTTTTTCAATATTGGAAGTTGGGTGGATATAAACAATGATGTGAAGATGTAAAGCTTTTCCTGTAGGAATGGGATTGAAAAATGAATGCATTCGTTTAAGTAATTGTTAATGCTGGGCGAGTGTTCTTTCTTTATGAATATTAAATTGAGTACCATAGCAACCAGTCCACCCCTATTGTTTCGGTTTATTACGTTAGACAGGTTTTGTATGATAGACCAGTTTTAAAATGATATGGGATTAGTAGCTTTCTGTTCAACAAACATAACGCATGCAACATTTTGAGAGGAGAGAAAGTTCTTGTATTTATTAATGTTTGAGTAAATAAATTAAAATTAGTCATTTTGGGAGTGAATTAAGGTGACTCGAATTCCTCCTATTGGAACCTACATAGAAGGATCTTCCTCTGGATTTAAAAGGTCCAACATGACTATAAATACTCGGTTGTTTGAAAAGGACACAATGGTATAGGTGTCTATAAATTTGGTTTATAGTCTCTGAAGGAGAAGTTGTAGATCTATAGATTTAGTGGAGTTGATTTGGTCTAAGTATGTGTAGATTATGTAATCATGAACCGGATCGGTGCGTGAATTCTTGATGTTGTTGTAATTCTTTGGTCTATGTCTTGGGACCTATTGTTTGCCGATTTTATCTTAACGTTGGGTATCCCTTCGATCGGAACAGTTGGTCTATGTTTACATTTAAATGATCATGTTTCATGACCCTCTTCATTACATAAGGTGCATTGTGGTGGTAAGGTACTGGTGCAGTTTTGTGTTCTATGACTTCCTCCACATTTGCTGCATGCAGGTATTTTCGTGCATTTGTCGGTAGTGTGTTCGAACGAATTGCATTTGCTACAGAGGATTGATGGATTCAGTTCTAAATTTTGCTTTCCAAACAATCTATAGCAACAAATAAAAGTAAAGAGATAGTCGGAGTGAGTGGTACAGAATATAAAATAATTTGAATACTAGTTAGAAAACACAAAGTAATCTACAGACAACCAGTATCGAAATGATAATCCGGCAACTAATTTTTTAAAAAATTAAGTAATAAAACTCAAAATCGATTATCTCATTTTGTGTTGCTACAAGCAACCATGAAGAAATGCGGACAAAACTGTTTCGTTCTTCACAATAGCTCATAAGAGCAACTAAGTGATTTCAGCACACTAAAGCAGGTGAAAGGAATAATTAATCATTAATGACATGTCAAAGACAAGTAATAATGCAGTCAAAGTGCCAACGTCAACTAATTTATAATACATTTATTTGATAATGTATTACAAAATATCGAAATCAATAATATTAAATAAAGAATAATAAACAAATGTGAAATATTGAAATATTTCATTTATTATAATATTTCATTAACAACCATCAAATATTTATCCCATAGATTCAATTGTCAAATCAATAAAATACTTACTTTATGTGTGCGATATTAAATTTAACACACCTGCAAAAATATAAACATTGTAAAATTTCCTGTAATTTTAGCAAAAGTTAAATCCGCAGTCTTAATATCTAATGATTCATTCCTGCTTAACTTTAATAAATAAAGTATGCTTTTCAAAACTTTCTCTATTTTATTAGCTTAGTAGAGTAAATTTATCTTTATTGTATTATATATTTTTAAGATACAGATTATATATGTATAACAGTACAAAAGTAATATTTTATCATATAATCACCATGTGAATAAGGCACATCAACTATATTTTAAACAATAAATCAATGTTCTAAACATAATCTAGAATAAATAATCTAAATAAGTACAAGTGAGTTTCTTTGCTTGAGACCCACATACACATCCGAGGGGTAAAATTAAAAAGGAATACTTAATAATAAAACGAGTGTGTGATTCAGCATCACAGGCGCGAAAACTATTTACAACAAAAATTTGCTCACCGTTGAAATAAGTATATGGCTAATTACGAAGTAAGTATATACAATAAATAAATTACAACGATTGTCGTTAACAACTCTTTCGATTTTTTCTGTATAATCTATTGAGCAACAAAACTAAACAAAATATAAATTACAGGTAAAATAGGATGTAAATAATAAGTATACGCTTTGCGATCACATAAAGTGATTATATCAACAATGATCTTATTCTTAGCTTTATGGTGTATTGTATGTATTTACACAGCACAGCCTTTTTTAACGCCATAAATAACTTTTAATTCTGGGAATATAATTTTCTTAATTAGTTGATTGGTTTTTGAAGCTAGCGCAGCACGTCGCGCATCTTTCTTGTACACTTTTATACCGGGCTTGTGCACCAAATATGCATTGTCCAAGATTAGGAAGTCGTAATCCAGCACACAAAGTGCGTACCCCTAAAACAAACAAAAAATAATTAGCTAAAAAGCAAAAAAAACATTTTAAAATACAATAAGTTTATATATATATATATATACTTTTTTGTTATTTTGAATTAACTTAACAATTCAAACACAATCCACACAAAAACGCATTAAACGTTAATTTTAATTACAATGGTCCCATTAAAAAAATCTACTTTCTGTCCAAAAACTACAAACCCGAATTAATTTTATTTAATAACATTTTATCGATTTTTAATTATTATTATTTCTATTATAATTATTATTATTATTATTATTATTATTATTATTATTGTTTGTTTTTCAGCGTCGTCAGCTAAGGTCATTGACTTATTAACCTTATAATTATAATAACAATTATAATTATTATTAGTAATATTATTATTAATGCACACCGCATAGTTACCAAATAAGATATATCATGACCAATAATATATAAAGAATAAAGTCTGATTTTTCATTTATGATTAAATCAATGATTTAGATTTGTGCTAAGCACTCTTAGTATTTTCTTAGTTTTCGAGACATTTATAATAATTTATTAAATTTTAGTTATTGAGACGGCTGGTGTTATTCAGATTTTATTAATAAGTTAAATTTAAAACTTTCTAAATTGTTTTTTTTTAATTAAAATATTATATTTGAAAAATATTTTAAGCGTTTTGTACTTATAATTAAAATTCAAAAATTAAATGTTTATTGCTATATTGCACCCCGCAAAACTCAAATTTCAAAGTTCAAAGATAAAACCAAAAAACGCCAGATTCTTCTGTGACGGACCACACTGAATATTGTACTGCAAATTACTAGTTTAGAACTTTATTAATAACAGATCCATTAAAACAATCGTTTTAATTGCAACGATAATATCATTTACAAAAAGTAATTTTAATCTCACTCAATGATGGCTGAATATTTTGCAATCATTTTTTTACACAATATACGAATAGCCAATAGTTGGCACTGTAGCCAAGGCGTACCGTACTGTTTTCAATTTTGTTTTTCGCCGATTACAGCGCCTTTTATCACTCAACGAGAAAAGTATTAACTATAAAAGTTACTTATTTTTTCCTGTAGAATTAGAATCTCAAATAAAATTTTTATTCAAAGTTTCTATTTAAGATTTCAACGTTACCCCTCTACCACATCCAAGGCGCGTGTTGATTTTCATAATTTAAAATCAGAACGACCATGTGTTTTATCACAATTTATTAAATCAATCATATCATACCATATAATAATGACCAAGGTACATCAAATACTCAGATGTTTATTATGAAATGATTTTAGTGGTACCCAGAGTTACCAGAATTAATACAATTCATATTCGGTTTTGGTCTAAAGTATTTCGATTTCGATTATTTTGGTTCGCTTAATTTGATGGTGCCTACTGTAAATATGGCAGCAAGGCATACATATCAGTTCATATTTGATCTGCTGTCAAATTTCATAGATTACAAGTTAATATAAATTAAAACTCGATCTATGCAGCGGTTTTAGTGTAAACATAGAAATTAAAAAAAGGCACAGAAAAGTTCGCATGCCATTTTACCGTTCATGCAGTTACGGCTTTGGCTTTAAGGTAATTTAAAATCAAAACCGGAGCTGCATCAACAATATCTATGTTTACAACTAAAACCGTTGCATACATCCAGCAATAGATAAAAATATTGAATGCCAGTCACTCGCGTAAATTACTTATTTGCACTCTTTGAGATTAAACTTGCAATTCGTGTAAAGAACCACATTCAAACACTTGCATCATATATATTATAAATAATTTAGTTATAATGGTGAATGCGCCGGGCACAACAACATTTACAAATGATATCATTTTGATATGTATGTTTGGAAATATATATATACATAAATCACTATTATAATCTAACCTGTAATTTAAATGAGAATCATGAGAATGCTATTTTAACCAGAGGCACGATTTTAAAGAATCTATCTCATTTTTTTACACTGTTGTATTTACTTACAGAATAGTGTATTATATTACTGCTCAACATAAAACGACGTTGTTCAACTACTAGTAATATAATAAATTTTAGTCCAAATTAATACATGAAAATAGAAAAATAAGTGACAACGCAATATACTGGTTGTCCCAGTTTTAACATTAAAAATTTCAAAGCAAGATTTTCTCGTCATTCTGATTCAAACCACCCGGGATATATGTCTTATGCTCGCTTCCTAGCCAAGATACAGAGTATATTTACACTTGCAAACCCGCTATTGAGCAAATAATTATTAATTTTGAATGGCCATAAAAAACAATAATTATGTTATTGTTATTTGTAAGTATTGTTACCTTACTCCCGTGAATGATTCAATTTTACAGTGCTATAGTTTTTGAAAAAACAAAACGCAAATTCCGCAAATTTGGTATAATGTCCCATTTTGTTTAAGACCGAGCCCATAAACGAAACTAAAACCGAATTCTTCAGTGTTTCAATGCCGAAAGAGAATACGCCGAACAGAAACAATTCTAAAAAGTACATCTAACTTTAAGAAAAAACCACCGAAAAGCATTCCCGTTCAACGTTTACAGCCAAGAGATGCAGATAAGGGTTTAAATTTCTGAAAGTGGATCTTAAATTCCGTTGCAGTTGATCCGAATTTACTGCACAACATTCTGTGGATGCGACGAGTCATGCTTTATGAGAGCCGAAAAGTTAACTTCCACAATTCGCATGCACACAAAAACCGTCACGCAATTAAGCCTAAATAATTTCAAAATTTAATTTCACGTCAATGTCTAGATGGCTTAAACACAGAGCTGTTTTTGTGATTTCTCCAAAAGGACGTAGAGGTACATTTCAATGAATGGTGCGTTTCGATGTCATAGGATTTTTGTTAGCAAATGATTACACGAAGATTATCTTATATTATTATATTGGATTGATCGCATAACAAACAACTATTTCGAAGAACTTATACGCCATGTGCCCGGTACCCTGGCCTCTCCGCTCTCCTGATCTCAATCCGATACTATTTCCTTTTGGGTTGTATCAAAGAAAAAGTTTATAAAACACCAGTTGCGACTCACAAAAAACTTATTTTAATAATGAAAAACTCAAACAATTAGGCGTAGACAAAAATGTGTCGAGGTCGGTGGATTACCGATTCTAACAAGTTTAATAATGTTTAGCTCAATAGTGGATTTGCAATCTTTGCTAAAATGCAATTCTCTGGAACTAAAACCGTTATTTAAAATCTATAAAAGCTATCCCTATTCCAAATTAAATGAAGATTTCGAAAAAAATACTAAATAAGTTAAAAAAGGTAGTGGCGTACATTTTTTTATTATAAATAATTCCTAAATAACTCCATTGCACACCAGTAGTGTGTTACAATTTGATGAATACAATTTAAAAAATGGGCCTTCAAAATGAAGGTATGTATAGTACGCCAATAGATAAATGAGCTATACGGTATTTGATTAATACGTAAATGTGGCTCAAATATCTATGGTCGTACTATATACAATATTTCATTCGATTCGCAGCTTTTTTCTAATAATATATGATAAAAATAACATTTTTTGCAATCATCAAGACTGTATCTCGGATAGAAAGCGAGTAAGTAGCATATATACCGGGTGTAAATCAGAACTCTTTGTGTTAAAATTTTCAATGTTAAAACTGTGACACCACGTGTGTATACAGGGTCTTTCACAACCTATACGCAGAAACTTGGGAATAGGAATGATTTCAAAAGCCAAAATTAACCGTAACGTCAGCGTCACCATCACCTATGACTTCAGAATCACCTCTGATGGCAGCATCACCTGTGCCGTTAGCATCACCGTCACCGTCATCGTCAGTGGTCTGAAGTCACATACAAATGTACATATTTATGTAACGTCCTTGTGCTTGTGACGTGTGAGTGAGTGAGTTGTATTTATTTATATTGTTATAACTGATCGTTGTCCAGAAACAACACTAGAAACTCAAACCGTGCCATTGCGCCGTGCGATCGCACAACGTGTGTAAGGGTTCACTTACGCGATTAATTTAATGTTCGAAATTGCGATGGTGGTCGTACAAAGTATTTTCTTCTTCAAGCGTTAAAATTGATCTATTTTAATACTATGGGCTTTGAAACGCGCCATTTTATTGCAGTACAAATATTTTTCATTTTGTTACTAGTAACGAAATATTTTAGTATACACTACTAATAGCACCAAATGTTTAGAGTAATGTCAAAGAAAATGTCACCTTCCAGATTATAATATTGTTCAGTGATAATCAATTCATTGTAATAATTAATTACAACTTGAATTATTATCACAAAAAATATATTAAATATTACAATGTAGGTATCAATAATATTCAGGCCTATTTCGTATCAAAAATGTTATAAATAATGAAATATGTTATGTTATTATAATGTGTAAAAAATAGTACGCGTCATAACATATATTTAAAACTTCGTATTGTGTATCAAGTTATGTTATGTGCCCTATTAGTTTTTCATCTTAAAACGGAATAAAGTTTAGATAACGAATAAATAAATAAAACTGTTATGGTGGTTATGAAATAATAAATTTGTGCAGCTATTAAGTGTGGATGCCGGATAAATGTCAAATATCACAAAAGATGTCAAAATATCAAAAAAGGTAAGCCCGGCTTATTTCTCTTAACTTATTGTGATGTAGTTGCTTGAGTATTTGATAAGTGCACGTTCTCGTATTATATATGTAACTCAATGACATTTCTGTTTCTTAATTTAGGTTCATTAAATATAATAATTAATAAAAACTGATTTTTAAGCTAATATAACAGAAACACGTTTTTAAGTTGATTAAATACGATTTCAACACATACGTTATGGCTAATATGAGCTCCGTCATGTCATGCCATTTTCACACGCTATAATTAGTAAAACGTCTAAACGTTATGTTATATCTGATACGCAATGCCATATAACGTAAAACTGATATTTCGGCTCATAACGTTCATGTTACACTTAACGTTTTGGATATGATTTTATATTATAGAATTACTTAAAATCAATAGAATTAATAAATCTTCTTATCATATACACGACAATCCATATTATATTTATTTCATATGCATGTGGTTTTTTACATTATATTTATATGAGTAACAATTAAGAACCAAAAGCTCCTTTGTCAGTTATTTATAAAAGGCCAGCACAAGACATTTGTGTCTCCAGTAATTATGTAAAAGGTTATGATTCTGGCAATAAAACTCAGCAACTTCGCTCATTTTGACGTATAGTTTAATTGATATAATTTAAATTTAAATACAAACTTGAAGAAAAAATAGTATATATCACTCGGAGTGAATACGGATTTAGTTCAACTCTTAGTAATATAATATACTATACTATTTTGTACTATACTATTGTCTATGATACTGCCAAAGTGAAAAGTTTCAATGGCCTTTTAGAAAAATTGATGTTCTGTTCACTATATTCTGTTACCAAATATAATTAGTTGTATGATTCTCTTAGGTGATGCCACTCGTTAAAACCTACAGATAATTGAATTTATACTTCGCACTCTGTCAATTATTAGCGGTTTTAACTCGGGCTATCACCGATGATACTCATAGAACTTGTTATATTATCCCAGAGAATAATTTCCTGCTGAGTTCTTGTCGCGGATAGTTCAAAGATAACGCCATAAACGCTTGATCCCTTTGTGGCTAAAAATGTAAGGTATCTTTATTGTTCCGATGTGTCGGCATATTGTGGTAGCGATTCAACGATTATTTCTAATTTGTACAATTAAAGTGTTACAAATACCAAAAACACTTATTCAAATTTAGAATATGTAAATATATATGGTGTTTGTTTCTGAATTTTTTAATGCTACAGCGAAAGAATATTGTATACGCATCAAAAACATCCAAATGATATTGTGTTTATAAATTTCCTACAAATATTAATCGGATAACATTTTTTACATTATTTTCGTGTATATAATACACTCTTTGAGTTTGGTCCGTTCCTCCCGACTCAACCTGTATGACATTTTACTGCACAATGTTATATGTATTAGG
>JARJEC010053483.1:0-11782 GCA_030264575.1 Tachinus sp. AB-2021 | reverse complement strand
TAGCGTAGGTATTATGATGGCTTGATAGACTTTAAATTTTTGTAATGGATATATCGTGTGACTTAAATATTTTCTGATTTAATCTTCCAAAGGTTATTGATGCTTGTGCTACACGCCTCTCAGTTTCGTGGTCAATTTTATTATCGGTAGTTAGGGTGCTAACGAGATATTTAAAGCTGTTAACTTCTTTAAGTTGGGTGTCATTTGTTTGGATGTTCATGGGTCTGTGTGGTTTGTCAGGAGGTATTTGTTACATAACTTCAGTTTTTCCGTAGTTAATTTTTAATCTACAGCTTTCACATGAGTTGTTGAGTCTTGTGATGCTCTCTTGTAGGGCTCTTAGAGAATCCGCTACTAGGCAGACAGCAGCCCGCCATCATATCGATATTTTATGGCATCAAACATGTCATTAAGAGCTTGTCTTATAACGAGACTAAAGTACAGTTCTCCATTATGTTGAACCTTGCATTTCATGCCTATGTGAAGTTGTTTGATCATATTTAGGAACCTTGAGCACCCTAGTTTCCTTAAGACTATTCATAAAGCTTTCCGGAGGACTCGGTCGAAGGCTTTCTCTAGGTCAACGAAGCACATGAATAGTGGTTGGTATTGTTCCATGCTTTTTTCTTGTAGCTGACGTATGGTGAATACTGCGTCACATGTGCCTCGGTTTGTTCTAAAACCGCATTGAGCCTCTGTCTATCTATCTATAGTATTCGGCAGGCACACATATACAGAATGGTAAGCGAGCTTATCGAACATATGCATTTTACATGTAAAATCGTTCATTATTCTGGACAAAAATGCTTCAAATAAAAGTTTTTGGGCATAAGTTCTGTATATAAATAATTAATATTACATTATATATAAAGGTATAAATCAGGAAATATTGCGACTAACATAAAAATTATTTACATTTACGTATAGATTAATAAAATAACAACGACATTCTAGAAAACTAATGGTATTGTTTTTGTTGCAGAGGACGCAAGGAAGAAGGGATGCAAAGTATTAGTCCATTGTCAAGCCGGCGTGTCACGTAGCGCAACAATTGCAATTGCGTACATAATGAAATACAAACAGGTATCGATGGTAGAAGCCTACAAGATGGTGAAAGCGGTGCGGCCGATCATATCGCCGAACCTGAACTTCATGGGACAACTATTAGAGTTAGAACAAAGCTTGAGAAACGGAGATTCCGATTGCAAACCGTGCCAGAAATACAGATGGAGTCAGCAGAATAGCGAAGAAGTGTCGCAGGGTTGCAGCGTATAAGAAAAGATAGATAATGTCAAGATGGATTCTCAAAAAAAAAAAACAAAAAATCATTGCACTAGACAGTCTTTTTTTTAATTTAGTGCCATTTCTTTAGTCACAGAGCCATCTGAGTCCATTCTAGTCGCATATGAAACAAGGCTGTGTAAGAT
This sequence comes from Tachinus sp. AB-2021, assembly GCA_030264575.1. Classification (NCBI taxonomy): domain Eukaryota; kingdom Metazoa; phylum Arthropoda; class Insecta; order Coleoptera; family Staphylinidae; genus Tachinus; species Tachinus sp. AB-2021. The sequence continues at coordinate 10,355 of JARJEC010053483.1, read as the reverse complement.
ATTTTGCTTGGCAGTTACTGCTCATTTGTACTTAGCAAGCATGTGGAGAAAATCAATCGGACTACTTGCTTACTACAAATTTCATTTTAATTTATTTTGTTTGTTTGTACCTCACTTATTGTTCATAGCACTCCCAAAAATATATATTGCTATGAAATGAGTCTGTAGAGCAACACTAAAAACGTTGAAACTAGCATGGTGGTGGAAACTAAACCCCATAGAAGCTCGGATGTTAACCTAGTAAACCATCATCCTAGTTTATACGTGTGGTAGTGGTAGGAAGCTACTCGATATAAAATGATTGCAGCTATGTTTCAAATTAAAACGATAATTTGAGCTTAAAATAGCCCAAATAACTATATCTAGGGTATTATAAAAATATGATTATTAGAATTAGATTAAGATCACTTTTGCCTCTAAAGATTTAGAAAGATCGAATGACTGGTTAATTTTATTACAACAAAAACGAAATTATATATAATATAGTGTCTACATTAACCATTTAAGTTATTTCAAAAAACATATGAAGTGTTACATAATTTTGCCATTAAAATGATTTTTATTATAAACAAAGGTATTCTAATTATTTGTGGGTATATATAGATGTTAGATATTTTTATTTATAGTGTATTATAATGGGCAAAGGCAAATTTAGGTTTATTAATGTTTTTATTTATACCAGGGTTTTTTCAAATGTATTGTGATTTTCGTTTCATAGTTCTAAGATTATTTTTAAAGTGTGAATATATATATATATATATATATATAAATGTAAGATTCGACTGAAGTGTATATATTCCTATACCAACAACTTCAGCCTATCAGAACATAGATTAGCAAAAATGTATATCGCAGTAACAAATTGTGCCTTTACCATTTATATAATGTAATATATTTATCAATGCATATAGACTGTATCAAGTACAATACTTAAAATACTATTGTACTAATAAAATCTACAAATTATAGATAAAACTCCTGTTTTCAATCTCCTTTCACACGACTAACTTTTTGTATGTCCGACGTCGTGTTTGAAGACAAAATTGCTTTAGGTTTGTATTCTTTTCAATTTTAACGACACACTCCTTTTTAGCAAACTGAAAGGAATGAAATAAAAATAAAAAAGGTTTTGAAAAATTATTATTGATTTTTTTGCGTTTCAAGTCTGATGACAACTTTTTTTTAAATTATTTTTTGCATTTCAGAACGTTGAATAAAGACGACTTTGTCTTGAAAAATTATTATTAATTTGTCTACGACGTTTTAAGTCGAAAAAAGAACTTATTTTTTGCATTTTGGGACTTCTTAAATCGAATGAAGACAACTTATTTTTTTAACAATTATTAATTTTTTGTGTTACGGAATGTTCAAAGTCTATTTACTTATTTTTTTTTCAAAAATTTATATAATTATTTTTGCGTTTCAGAACGTTTTAAGTCGAATAAAGACAGCTTATTTTTTGCATTTCAGAACTTTTAAAGCCGACCAAAGTCAACTTATGTTTTTGAAACAATTTTTTTTTTGCATTTTAAAAAATTCAAAAATATAAGTGTCTTCATTCGACTAAAAACATTATAAAACGCAATAAAATTAATAAACTTTTTTCGGAATAATAAGTAGTCTTTATTCAAATTAAAGCGTTCTAAAACGTAAAAAAATAAGTTTTTATTCAACGAAGTTCCTGAAACTAAAACAAAATAGAAAGAAGTTGTCTTTATTCTACTTAAATTGTTTTGAAATAAAAAAAAATGTTCAAAAAATTAATTAGTCTTCATTCGACTTAAAACGTTCTTAAATACAACAAAAATAATTTTAAAAAATTAAGAACATTTTTCAAAAAAATAAGAACATTTTTCAAAAAAATAAGTTGTCTTTATTCCACTTAAAATGTTCGGAAATTCAAGAAAATTAATAGAAACTTTTCAAAAAAATAAGTTGTCTTTATTCGATTTAAAACGTAAAAAAATTATTTTTGAATTATTCAAATTTGTTGTCCGTCTTGAACATTTAATTTTTTAATTTAGTATACCTTCCGCATTTCAAATTTAGTCAAATTAATTACCTGGTACTTAAACATTATACCACAACATATAACCAGTGGTATTATTAAAATTAGAAAAAATTTTTGGTGTTTGGGATTCATGAAAATAAAAATCAATTGTATTTCTCATCAGTTCATAAATATCTTTATTAAATTAAGTATTTACAACTTTTTGTCCATAATTTTTCCCGATGCACGATAAACTGAATGACTTAATACAAATGCAATGAATTTAAGAAAATACCTAAAATCAAATAATTAAAAAAATTAAAATAAAAGACAAAATATCAAGAATAAAGTTTCATTTGCAAACGTAATTACAATTGTATACAAATTTCCTATACTATATTTAAGAAAGAACAAAATATATATAACACAATTATAATTAATAACTTTGAGACCTAATCATCTCTAGTTCATATAGTTTATATTTCACAAAGTAAAATAAATGTGGCACTATTTCTATATAAGAAACAGCTGCTTATTTATTTATAGCAATATGCATAAATTAATTTAGTATATTTACAACAAATTTTATTGATCAATTAATTGAAAGGCATTTTCACACGATGGTAACTAGAGATGAGTATCGGTAAAAATGAAAGGCTCGTTAATGAATCGAGATAACTCTCCTATTTTTAACTTGCTAAAAACTTATCTTTGTTTGGATATTCAATAGTTATTTCACACGATACAAAATAATCAACATTTTTTGAAAACTAGTCTTGATGAAAACAATTAATTTAATATAATAACAAAAAAACGTTCATTATTCTGTAATAATTTCTATCATAGTTAATTAATTATATAACTAAAAACAAATTAAGTTGAATATCATATAAAGAATAGTTGGTGAAAATGTTACAAATAAATTTAATAAAGTGAAACGTAGTAACATAGAAAATTAATTGGATCCGTTCAGAAAGTCCTATTACAGTTGGATTAATTAATAACTTATCAATTCTTAAAACTAGAGATATACAAATCTATGGATACACAGTCACTTTACCATTCTGCATCACCACTTGCTTTCTGGAATACAAAGTCCTCACCCTTTAAATTCATTATTCCATCTTTTAAATGGAATTTCCACTTGTTACGACTTCTAGTTATCTGCAAAACAAAAATGTATATTTATTATTATACTATTATAAATTATGGCCCAACTACGGGATAATACATTTGCATGCACACAAATTGTTCAAACCTTTTTTTCAAACATACGCTGACATATTAATTACGCCCACAAATTTGACAAATCAGTTTCATCAATTAGTAACTATATCGTCAGAAAAATTTGTCATATAAAATAAAAAAGATATTAAAAAATCAAATTTTGCATTAAATTATTTTGATTTATTATATCAATGGTATTCAGACGAAAAGTCGTAGCAGCATAAAAATTAAAAACTTTATGTGTTTATGCATCATAATATTTGTAATACATAACAAATCTGTTTAAGGCGTAACCGATAAGTTTTACTCCCCAGTGCTATCAGTTCAAACAAGCAGTGTAAAGATTGACATTTGACAGTTTAATAAGAAGTATGATGTTTTATGAAGCTGAAATCTGGGGATGGAAGGAACAAGAAAAGCTGGAAGCGATAGCGCTGGGATTAAACTGAGAAAATCCTGTCTAAAATGTTCTTAACATGTTGACTGCATCATCGGTCTCTGGAGACTGTGCGCAGAATATTTCGCCAAACTTTCAATATGGGCAGCATGTGTAATTTCATTAAAAATGTGCGGAAAAGATATTTACATATCGCAGTGATTATCTTTAATGCTAAATATTTAATAAAAAGTGATGAATCGGTCCCCGGCGAGTAATGCCGCACTACTTAAATGATCTATCAATTTTCTTTATTATTCTAGTTGAATTTATACTGATCACGATCAGTATATATCACAAAAATATTATAAATGAATTCAGAATCATTGCAGATCGTTAAACAAAAATCATTAAAAATATTAAAAACATTTTTAATTTTAAATTAAAATTAATGATTATATGAGATCATCCAAATTTTTTCATCTTGATGTGGATCTTCTAGATTAAAGTGAAGATCGCACAAAATACTATAGATCAATTCAAGATCATTACAAATCTAAGCGAAAATCATTAAAAAATATGAAAGATTTGTTTTTATTATGAAATAAAATGAATGATTATACAAAATAACATAAAACTGCTTTCAGAGTTTTTCATGTAAATGTAGATCTTCTATATTGAAGTGGAGATCATTAAAAACGTCAATATATATTCTGGATTATTGATTGATGAAAAATTGTTGCTAAATAATGTTCTAAATTAATTCAGGCTGATGATCTAGATCATAACAAAAATATTACAATTCAGGATTATGACAGATCTTATAAATCCACATTGAGAAGAGAAGTCTATAGAATGCAGAGATGAGGGAAGAGCAAATAGAAAGAGAAGATGTGTTGAAGGCGGATGGAAAAAGAATTCAATGAATGAAGGAATGAAAAAAATGTAAATGCAAATTTTCAGAGGAAGAAATAAGTATTATCTATTTTTGGTGTAGTAATAGACAAATTGCAAATTACCTTATCATATTGGCAAACAACAACATTATCCGTGTCAAATAAGTCAGCAGGATCCTCATCTGTAACATCGTCTTCAGAATTGAGAGGTTCCTCCTCAGGTCCACCTTCGTCCATTTCCTGCTCATCATCATCCTTATCATCATCGTTATCATCGGAAGGCTCATCATCATCAGAACCATCATCATCGTCATCAGATGTATCCTCTGGGCCATCACACTGTTTAACTATCCTCCTGCCTTTTTTAATTAACGTTAAATTATTGGTTCCCGCTCGTGAGCAAGATGGAATTTCAAACTCTAATTCAATATCCTCATGAGCACCATCGTTTTGTATCACAGACTTTGTAGTTGTTGTTGGTGTATTAATTACTGAACCTATGACATTCGCCCCTTGGGCCAACTGACTTAAAGCGGCATTCACGTGCTGTTGCAAAACAGAGGAAGCAATCGGTGGTGGAAGATTCATAGTCGCCGTTATTACAGGGCCCGTCAACACTTTATGCAGTTGATTTTCCTGTAAGGCCGTCGCTGGGACATGTATCGTTAATACACGTTGAGGTACATTTGTGCCAGGTTGTGCCGGAAGTGTTATTTGAATAGGAACCATTTTTGTTTCTACTTGGGTCACTGCTTGCGTCTGGACATGATTATTTGGAGCCACTTGGCCCACCACTTGCTTCACTATTTGTTGTGCCTTTGGGAAGCTATTTCCATTTGATATCTCTCCCGCCTTCTTTATTCCTAAAAATTTATAAATTAATGCAAACAATGATACATTATCTAAATTCTGTTATCGATTAATACGTTGACTGCTGCTCAAAAAAATCGCAAATATGTCCAGCGGCCGTATTAGTATTTTAAGCTTTAAAAAAATCTAACGTGAGTCATATACAGCTCACACGGCACCAGAGCCAAAGTACATGCGAGTAGTATTTAACTTGCACAGCAGTCAACGTGTTAAGAAAGCGTTCAATTTGATTTCAATTTGAATCATAGTTGTTCGGTAATCCCTTTAATGCACACACGCAAGAAGTCGCTATTGACAGCTTCTCTTAAGTGGATATTATCGTAAGCATAAAATCACATAAGTCTTAATAGGTGGCTTTACAGAGGAACTAACAAACGTTTTTCTGTTGTCAGCAAATAAGCTTAACAAGTCCGGCGCAATAGCGCGTATAAATTTCTCCGATATGCAAATTTGCCGTTTGATAGCTTCGGTGCAAAAATCTCAATTCAGTTTGGCAAAAACTCAATTTAGCCAAAAGTGGACTCATATGATTTGCAAATTACGCTGACAATATGTTTAGGAGAGTAAGCACATATAAACTCTCAGACTCTCGTTCGTAAACACGCTACAAATATTTATGTTGACGTTAGTCTCAAAAGTTTAACACTTCAATATTGCCGACAGTTCTCATAATAATGTCTTCATAGAAATGAGAAACAGTCAAACAAAGAAATTGTTGAATGAATTAACATTTATGAGAAATTGTATATTCTGTAACAAGTTTGAAATATGGCATATTCTTCCCGAATGAGACGAGAGCACAATTGCTTTCGAAATGTGTTGCAGACGATACTTTTTCAATGACTACAATTTAATTTAATGAATGCTTATTTTAAATAATATTCAAAATTTCACAAAAGTCACAATTGAATAAGTGAGGTTAGTAATGAGCACCATATTATATCTGATGCAAGTGATGCCAACTTAAAATTTTTGTTTTATTTTATCTTTATGCTTGCCAGAATAATTTTAGGATTAACTAGTACGATTATTGCGTGCTCAGTTTTAATAAATGCAAGAAAATAGAACCCAGTGTGGCTAAATATGCCCTGAAAAGTTTGTATACAACTCACAAATTTAACATTTTACTTTCACTGACAGAACGATTGAATACTCACGTACTTATTTTACAAAATTACGTAATATACAGAAACGTGAAGTTGTGTTTTAATTTCTAATATATATCGGCGCACGCAATTTATGTACTAAATTTAGTGCTAACGTCAGTTTCATGTCAGATAGGTCATAAATTATAGTAAAATGTTTATTGATCCCGGAAACCAAAACCGCACACAGCGAAAGTTAACTATCGGTCTCCGGAAACCGATAACGCACCACGGAACAGGCAACACTTTTTAGCAACGTGTTAATATTTTTGTAGCGCCATTGAAGATAATACTTTAACGTCCATTTCATTGAAGTATTTTAAGCATAAATTACGTTATTACACCTTCATTTGCATATTAATTATACGCATTTTTGACTATGCAAGTAAAATTGTCCTCTTATTGGAATTTGTCCGAAATGGTGGCTATACAACAGCCCAAAAACAATAACGTAACAAAAACGCGAAACGAGAATCTAACCTATAACTTTTATTAATACAGTGAAACCTCCAATAAACGGACAACTATTATAACCGGACAGTTTAGAATGCACTGGCACACATCCATGTTGTGTATCTAATTCTTTTGGAGGATAAAATCAGTTGTGCAGTCAGTGTCTGCTTAACGGAGATTTCACTGTATCCATAACAAACATTGAAATTTCAAAACGGTTTGCAATAAAATTTAATTACTCGCACCGAATTGATTAAATTATCAGAGACATCACGGGTGTATTTAATGTCTAATTTTCTGATGAATAGCTGTTCATTTGGGTGGATCATTATGGTATTAACTATTGGATCAGATTATTTATAGGCAGGAAAAACTATTATTACGTTTCAGAACTTTTGGAAAAATATCTAAACATAATTTTACGATCATAAAATGTTTTTGAAAATAAATTTTGTTGCTGCTGCTATATAAAAAGAGCAGTTGTGAAGCTCAAAATGAAAGTCAAATTTATTATATATTAAATAATAAACATTGTTTGTTGTTTAAGGCCTCCCCTAGACCGCAAATGAATAACTCGCAGCTATGAAAATACATGGTGTCTTACAATCACTCCGATCTAAACACGACCGTAAGACATCGTGTATTTTTATAGCTGCGAATTATTCAATATAGCAAATATTTTGCGCCGGTCTGGGGGAGGCCTAATATGGAACATTTAAATGAGTTTAATAATAATATATAATATTTATATTTTGACAAATGTTTGTTGGTACTCTCTACAGCTCGTTGGTTCTAGATCCATCCGGTACGCAAGTCTGTTTTGTTATAGATTAACTTTGAAACATTAAATTGTTGTGGACGTTTATATATGAATACATATAATTCAAGTTAGTCATTGCGTTTCGTTTGAGTGCCATTCTTGGGCAATTGTGCAGCCACCTTAATCTTTATAGCAACGAAGAATATGATATACATGCCGTGTTCTTTGTATTTATACGACGACTGAACCAACAAATACTACTTGTGGTTCGTTGCTTTCTAATGGAGTGAAAATAATATCATCAAACGTTAAATAAACTCGCATATTTATACACCCTTAATACAAAAATATGCTATGATTCAAAAAAATTTTATATATAAAATTATTTTCATTTATATGAAACTGTTATTATATTACAATACAAGAGTAGAAATAAAATGTTTTCTATCAAACAGTTTTATTTCTAATCTTGTATTATGAACTACCATGTAGTAACGGTCCAATTTATTATATTACAACAGTAAAATATATTTTTAAATAACCAATAAGAAAATTAAGCAATAATTATTGATTTAAAAATATTTTTATGACAAAATAAATCAAGCTAATCTGTTAATTAATGTGTTTACAGTGAAACACTTATACCTCGGCTTAAATATTACAAGCATTATGTAAATATAAATTGCTCAATATTATTTATAAACAATTTAAACTGTGAATGCAATTACTAAAGTTTTGGTTTGTACTGTACAGTTTTAGAACTAATTACAATTAGATCTTTTTTATAACAAGTTAAACTACTCATTTAATAAACGCTTGTTATAGTAGAGCACAATTAAAACTTAATTTATTGATTTCTAATAGAAATTTAAATATCCATGAATATTTAATAATTCCGGTTAGTGTCTCAAATTAATAATAGATTACAGGCAATATAGTTCATTATCGAAACAATGAATATTTGATCTAAACGTTCAATTAGCAATGCTTATGCAAGTTCGAATAAATTATTTATATTATAAACAGTGGTCAAATTTACCTTGTTTTTCAATTTCGCTTTGATTGTCGACTGCTTTACTGGCCATCAGTTTTGATTCCCATGATTGTCGCAACTCTTGTAAAACCTGCTCGTCAACACCATCCTCTAAGAACAATTCCCTTACTGCTGTTATTACATCCTCTATAACATTTTGATACACTTTGAGCTGAAAATGGGGAATTTAATTATAGGGGGTAATGATCACTTTTTGTCACACTAAACACTATGTCAATGGTCATAGGGATCATTGTGTACATACCACAATCGACATATTCTGTTCGGTGCTTAGTAGTTTCGTTTTATTGATATCTTAAATATAATTAATATAGTTTTCTTATTACTAATTCACACAAATTTATTTATCCCCGTCCCAATATACTCGATTAAACTCATTGGAAAAAATTGAAATGAGGACTGCAATGGACGATTCTGTCCCGTACAATGCGCATGTGCCGCGATTGGAGGACTGACCAACAGTCAAATATACATGGCGTGACGCCATCTATTGGAGATTATGCAAATCAATACTTTTGCATATACTGTATGTCGCATGACGAAACTATGCCACTACTAAATTTAATAAATAAATCTCCAATAAACAGACAACAATAATGCTACTTATTAACCCTTTCAGCCCCAAATTGATATTCGTAACAGGAAAATCTATAGAAAAGTCATTTATTGATATAACGTGTGTCCGGTTTCAATCTCAAACAGGGATTTAAATGATGTTTAACGCATTTGCAAATTTTTAAGCGCCGAATTAACTTACAGATATTCTAAGAAAGATTTTTTAAGATGCAATTTTCATTTAAAAGCTTTGTTTGGTAAATATAATATGCCATATAAAATAACATCGTAATATAAATATATTGAAAACTAACATGATCCATAAATGTAATTGTTTGCGTTCATTTTGATAAGAGGTTTAATGCGTTATACATAACACCCTTTAATATTATATTTTCATTTTAAAATTGTAATTTAGAAATTAGCAGTATTTAAAAACTATTTGTTTTGATTGTGAAGCACATTGAAATTATTCAATTTGAAAGTTAATAATACAAATTTAATTAGTTACATTTGCTTTGCAACTGGTACAAAAAACTTTTTAGAGCATTTTTAAAGCTCCAAAAATAATTTAAAGACAAAAAACAATTGTCTTAATGGTCATCAATACATCTAAAAATAGTTTAGTAACAATTTGTACAAAAACTTCATTTGTTTTGCAATTGGTATCCAAAAATAGCAATTTTTGCAGAATTTGAAGCTTTATAGGCAATTTATTTTCAGGTAAACTTGATTGCAAGCCACAAAATTGCTAACAAAACATTTAAAACTTATTTTGAGTTAATAAAATTATCAAAAACTTCAACAATAAGCAATTTTAAAGACACAAAAACTTTAAAAGACATTCATACCTCAGAATTGTAGACAAACTGCCTAAAAAGAATGGAATTGTGGTTGCTGCGTGAAAAACAACGATCAATTTTTGCCGGTTTTAAAATTTTAAAAACAATTTTCAAGTAAAAAAAACCTAGTTGCAAATTTTGAAGTATTTAGCAAAACATCTAAAAGCAATTTCTACAAAGACTTCAA
>JARJEC010053480.1:0-13941 GCA_030264575.1 Tachinus sp. AB-2021 | reverse complement strand
ATCAAAGAATATAACAATATAAGACAAACATTGCTGATTCATATACATTTTTGTATTAATATTAATAAACAAACACCCGGTATACAGAAATATGCAGATTGCTAGATACCGGCAAATAAAAATTTTCAAAATATCATATAACCTAAAATAATGACAACATAATAGTCACACTTAATATGAATACGAACCATAAATATCTTTTAATAAATTTCACAATCGGAGCATTCATAAGATGGTTGTTGGTAACATCAGACATACAAAACCATTTGGCAAATCGAGTTGAAATAACAACACCTATAAATTGCTACAAAAAAATAATAGAAGCACAATTTAGGAAACGACTTGGATTGGACCCATACGACACAGATTTGATACACGAATCCCCACTCCATCTAAATCTATACATGTTATTAATTAACGTATTTCAATCGCAGATACATTACATTTTCATAATATTGGATTTATTAACGGCGTTCTGCATGTATTTATTTACAAAGGAATACATGCTAATTTTGTTTATAAAACAGGAGAAGGAAAAACACGTTTATAAATGTGAAACTGATTATTGGTTGAATAATTTCCATAAACCACCGTTATACGTGAGCGTTGCTTATATACTGCATCCCTATGCAATTTTCAATTGCGTAGCAATGACTACAACCGTCTGGCATAATTTCACCCTGGCATTATTTCTTTTGGGAGTCGTACATAAAAACGCAACAATTTGCGTTATCACGATAGCATCTGCAACGGTACAATCTTTCTATCCAATTTTACTTTTGAGTCCTTTATGTGCAATGAAAATTATTAACAAAAACTATGCAGAAGCAATAATGAGTGTGATAAGTTCCATAATATTAATGGGAATTATGTTGTTTTCGTCGGCTTATTTACAAAACGGATGGAATTTTTTGGAAGCTACCTACGGAATTATTTTAAAAGTAACAGATTTGCAACCGAACATGGGATTATATTGGTATTTATTTACAGAAATCATGGAATATTACCGGCAATATTTTTTAATTGTTTTTCAAACGTGTGCTACTGTTTGGTATGTTATACCGTTAAGCATTAAATTCAGGAAGGATCCATTTTTATTAGCGTGCATCTTTATTGCGTTCATGACCTGCTTTAAATCATATCCCTGTGTAGGTGATTTCGCTTTCAGCTATACTTTATTGTTGTGTTGGCCACATTTATATTACTATAACGATCAAAAGTATATACGCATTATTCTTTTTTCTGGCGCAACGACGTTGTCGCCTTTGTATTGGCAATTGTGGATCTATAACGGAGCAGCGAATGCAAATTATTTTTTTGCAATTTCATTGGTGTTTATTGGAGTGCATTTATTGTTGCTGTTTGATTTTATGAAAGCTTTATTGATCTGGCAATTTCATCTTAAATATGGGATTGTACGAAAGAAGGACATGCACGGATTTGCCGTCAAGTATAAAATAGCTTAAATGTTTTGTATTAATGTCATTAAATTGATCTACATTGTTCATTGTATTGAATTAAAATTTAAATAATACAGTTTAGTGTCATTGTTAATAGATTGAAGAAAAATATTTGACACTTACAGAAATTTTAGGTTGTGAAATCAAATTTCTGTACCTGTGAATGGCAAATTTGCTCATAAACAGGCAAAAAGTATGTAATTTTGTTTTTAAAATGTTATAATAAAAACTATTTATTCTGGCGAGATCTATCACTGGTTAAAATTAACACACGTAACACACTATTACACCCTGTATATTCTTTACTCTGCATTTTCTAACTTAAAATATTATACATAAAATGCATTTTAAATGTTTTAATGTTCAAAAAGTCTCAGGACGCTCATTTTATTCTACCCAATAAAATAATATTTAAATACGTGATAGAAAAATGTGCTGCATGAATTGGAATTTTGATACAAAACTTACCATTCTGTGTCAGTCCAATAATGAAGGATTTGCAGACCTTGTTTGAGTCGTTTCACAGATTCAATTGATTGATCGGGTGACTTTGCCGCATTCACTGTTCGTAATACAGCCAAAGCATCTCTCAAAAGAACAGAAATAATTAAAGACCATTCTAAACAACTGGCTTCCATAAATAATTGTAATAAATATCTGAAACAAAAAATATATAACCTAACATATATTCATGTACACCGATAAAATAAAAATAAATCTTGTAACAAAGTTGCTTAGGAAATTCTTAATTCTTTATATAGATAAATAAATTAAAATGAAATTTTATTGATGCAAACACCTATGCTAAGGCTCTGCAACACGGGCTTTTTGGGAAATTGAGCATCACGTGTAAGTCATGTAGAAATTACTGTGTAATAAGCTAGTACAAGCTACGATATTTATACATCCTTCGTGAGTACAGCAGCAAGGTTTTTTATTTTTTATTTCGTTCAATCTTGAATAATCTTGAGAGGTCAAACTTGAATGACCCTAAGCAAAAAACATTGAGCTAGGTCATCTTAATTATTTACGGTGTGCTTATCAAAATTGATTGACCTTGGCAGCCCCACCTTGAATGTTTTAAAGATAATTTGTAGTCATTTTTGCGCAATTAATTAAGATCAAATTTTATTTAATTTAATTTAATTTAACAACTTATAAGTACAATTACTAATAGAATAATTTTTACCTTAATTGTACTTCAGATCGCTGTGAACCCTTATTGCCGGCATTTGATAATTGTTCTAATATTTGAGTCGACGGCACTTCCCAATTCTCGGCATTACCCGATGATATTCCAAGATCCCTATCTTCACCCCAAACGGAACTCATCGTGCTCATCGTATCATCCATATTGGCCCTAATTTGTGTCTCCATCATTCTATAATTGCCAATGCTCGTCCGACTTTTCGGCGGATCGTACAAATTGATTTTATGATCATAGATGTTGGCATCATAATATTGCTTACTGTTGAAAATCTTATTGGTTTTATTGTATTGCCCGTTGGGACTGTCCAGTTCACTTTGGGTCACATCGCTTCCGGCAATTTCTGCTTCCGTTATTTGCGAAGACATTTCCAAAGTGTTCTGCGGAGTGATTAGGCCGGTGCATGGAATTCCCGGGAAACTGATGTAGCCCGAATCGCCAACCCGTGAGCCAGATTGTATATTTGTACTTGTGTCAATATGCAGAGATTTGAATTTGTCGTCTATGTTCGGACTTTCGGGAGGAGATCGCACTATAAAAAAATGGTAAAAGTAATAATATAATTAATTTATTAAGCACAAAATAATTCTCCAATTTATCCAATGTTTGTAAAAGTGGGCCTAACCTAACCTACTCTAACCTAACCTACAAATGTACACATTAATTTTTAGAGTTAAAAATGTACACATTAATTTAGTTATTGGTATAAATTGAATTGCTTTTTTTTAAATAATGTAAAATTAGTTTATAATTAAAAGAAAAAATATATTTTTATCGACATAGCAAGTATTTTTTACCAGGGAAGAGGCAGAATTAAATTTTTTTTGTAATTATTGAAACAATTTGAATTATATTCTATGACTTACTTCCATTAGTATCCTTAGGCGATATATTTTCTGACGTCGGATATGGCCACCCAAAATCCTCATGCAACTGTTTCAGCCCGGTAACAAAATCATCAATACGAGCAGCACGGTCCCGCTCCTTTCCCAACCAAGCAACAAGATGAAAATCTAAATGGGCGGCAAAATAACCCAAATCGATTAATCTATGAGACGACAACAACCTTCGAGCATGTCGTTGCAAAATGACATCGATAAAAAATTCCTCGGCTGTATTGCTGTTGGTTGAATCCCTATAAAATATAAAACAATATAAAAGAATTAGTAATAAAGATATAAAAAAATACCTGTTTTCACTCTTCACTATTGTACCCGAAGGAACACTTTTCTTCCGCCTTAAAACAACCGGCGATTCATTAATTGTGTTGGTTATAGTCGGACCTACTACTTTGCTATCGGGAATTTTTGGCGTTATGGTAGTACTGTAGCTTCGGACTCTTTGCACGTTTCCTAAAATTAGTGATATATCTTCGGCATTTGGTGATACGGGCGGGGTGGTTTGAGACAGACTTAATTTATTTGGTAATATCATGGAATTTCTAGGCGATTCAACATCGTTTGGATCTAAAATTAATATTGTTAATATGTAGTTTAGTTGGGTGAGTAATTATGTAAATTGTTACCTATGGCTCTTAAAAATCTGACTAAATCTTTAGCCAACTCCCATTTTGATTGATTTAAAGCTGTATCTAGGAGCAACGTTGCATGCTGCCTACTTACAGAAGACGTTTCTAGATTCTAGAAGAATTGAATATAAAATAGTTTATTAATAATCAACCGCCCATGGTGGCATATCATTCACCATTAAGCAACAATTAATAACAATCTAGTTATGGAAATTATAATAGTTACCTGTAATATTATAAGATAAGATGCGGCTGTATCCAAATGTCTTTTCGCCATGCATTCCTGAAAAAGATCCTTTGGTTTCCCAGCCGCCGAGAACAAGTACGGCCATAAAGCTATTTCTGTCTTCCTAGCACATTGTACAACAGTTTGTAAATAAACAGGAAACTCCATAATAAATTCTATAACACTCGGTAATTGCGCATCAGGTATTGGCTCTTTGCTAGTCGCCTCTTCTTCTAAAACCTATAAAATAATGCATATTAAAGAATATTTTTTTTATATCTTTATTAATAGGCTATCAAAGCAAATACAATTCTTTAAACAGTCTCAAGAATCAAAACTATTACACTAAAAGGCGTTATGTATAACAAATATTTATTTTAAATGATCTTAAGTAAAAATATTGAGTTTACGATTTAGTTAATATGTACCGTGTGCTAATAAGCATCCAGTACGCACAATGTACTTACTTCATGAAGCAGCAACTCTAAGGAATGTGGAAAGTATGGTAGATTCGTACAACTCCTGGCTATTTCCCATGCATGATAACCCAGATTTCTCCTAATTAATTGACGTAGAATTTGATGTAAATAAACTTGACTCTGAAAATGACAAATCGATAATTTTTACAGTGTTTAAAAGTGTTATCGAGATTACTTACAGTACGTTGTAAAACACTAAAAGGCAGTGAAAAGGGTGAATTGGAATCAGTAGTATACAAAACGGTATCATTCTCTGCTCCTAATATTATTGCGTCTTCAAATAGTATTGCTATAAAAATTAAATTTCAGTCGATTATTTAAATTAATTCTATAAATGATTGATGTTTGCTAAAATCTATGGCAGCAATAAAAATCATGATTGATTTTACAATGACATTAGCAATTAAATCATTTAATGAAACACAAATAGATTATATTTATAGAAAAATATTAAAAACGTTTTTGTTTTAAATAAAAATTACTGATACTTTGTTAAGGCAGAACAGAATATTATTTTACATTAGAAGTCTATTTGTTGCAAACTTTAAAGGCTGCCTTTGTGAGATGAGTTCGTAGAGCAAGTTGAATAATGCTGGCTAGGTAGTAAAATCCCTAATGGGCCTGTATTGACTAATAGTTTTAGTAATATTTCTACAATTTGTTCACATATACCTTTTTAATTTTTTTTTTCAAAGTCATCTAAAACCCAAATTATCAAGAGTGTGTAGAACATTGTTATTATCAATCGTTGTTTACAGAGATTTTACAAGAACCAATACAACTATCACTATGACAACTTAACACTCTATACGGACTGCTGCTTGTTTACATGGAAACAAACAGTCCTCAAAGTAACCTTTAAGCTTTTTTTGTAATATCTAGTTAGTTACAGTTTGCATTGAGGATTGTTTATTGGGATGTAAACAAACCTCTTATCGGCTGCAGACAGTAAAGAGAAGTTATTAAGTCGCTATAGTGATACCAATCAACTATTATAGTGATAACGACAACTTCCTACGCACTTTTGATAAATCAGTTTTTTGATGACTTAAAAAACATATATTTTAAAAAGATAATTGTGAACAAATTGTAAGATATCAAAACAACTATGTTAGGCAGCTATATCTGAAAGTCAATGTTTCTGGATGCCCTTGAATCCTGAAAGTTGACGTTTTCAATTACTGTAACTGAAAATGACTGTTCCCTACTGCAAACCACTTTCTAGCCACATATAACTAACACTGTAGTTACATAACACACAAATCAATTAAATGTTACACTGCAGCCGCCTAAAATATGTTGTGTTCATCACGATCAAAATACTCTTTGCTGTCCTAGCCTGATGCTCAACTTACTCGCTCTTCTCGCAACTCTCAGACTCATCCAGTAAAGTAACAGTTTCTGGCCTTGACAAACAAATAACTATTGTTGGAGTTGGAGTTTATATTGTCATGTCATTATTCAACTCACAAAATCTTTGGGTGTATAATGTACTTCTAATGTAAAATAAACTCAACAACACTCTTTACTAGACGAAATATTAAAAGACTGTCTTAAAAATGAGAGTAAACGGCATTGGAAATTGAAAACATATTAGATGCATGGGATTTTGCAGACTGAAAATCACAAAAATCTTGGAAACGGCAATTTTTAAAGAATTTTTCTGAAATATTCACAATTTTAACGATTTGTAGTCTGATTGAAAAATTTATATTTATAAAAACATTAAGAAAGCTAAAATCTCGTTTGTCTTTTAATGATCAAAATCAAAATGGTCGTTGGCACTGTTTGAAAGAGCTGGAGCGCTGCGGTTTCTGTACCATTAAGAAATAAATGCTCCCGGAGCAAAAAATCAAAAAAGGACTCCCTACGTTTTGTGCACCATCACACGCAATTTTTTTAAATTATAAAGCAATAGTTAATAGTTATTTATTCTAAGAAATATTTTGATAGTCCTACTTCCGTTTTAACCACAAGTAAGAACAACTATGTAAAATGAAATACCTTGTATATTTCTTTTTTATTTTTGAAATTCCTATATAGGTTTTTGTCAAAAAGTTTAATAGACAAATGTGAGTTAAGTCAATACCTAGCGATATATTGACAGTAAAATATTCTAAAGGATCACCTCAAATATCTCAGTAAATATTGACTTTAGGTATACGAGTATAATAAATATATATAAAGAAGAATATATAGGCATTTCAAAAATAATAAAATTTACAATGCATTTTGGCAAAGTTTTTTACACCTATTATAAATCACGCTGTATATACTAAATGATCATAACTGTCATAAATCTGGTGATGCCGCTAGATCCACTTCTTGATCAGAACCAGATACCAGATCCAATTTGATTTTTAATCAAGTGTGATAAAATTTTTCATTTTTCATTTTTTAAAAATGTTTTTCTAATTTTTTTACACTAAAAAGATACAAAAAGTTGCAAAGCAAAGATATTTTGTAATTTTTAAATATTAGAGTGCTTATAAATTTCTTTAATGTGCTTAATAAGAAATGGAATAAAAAACTGAGAAAAACATATTTTAGAAAAATAAAGGTAATTTTCAGAGAAATTTTTGGGCAAATTTACAGAGTTCACTTACTAGGGGACTTTACATGCATTTTTCCAGGTGAATACAAAATTGTCTTATTATGGGAGTTGTGCATTTATAAAAGTTGTTTACTACTGAAGATTTTACAAGTTATTTTTTTTTTAATATTAAAATTTATTTTTTTTTTGTTTCTATTATTTGAATGGTTGTTCACTTCTAAATTTTTGTTAATTAACTAGTTGTTTTTATATTTTATTATATTTTTGTTTATTTAAAAAAAAAATCGGTTAGTTATTGAGATCCGGCCGGATACCGGATCTTATCCCGGGGCGTCACTCATAATGGTTCAATTTGTACATGGCTCACATAGAATTTCCACATCATCCACAGGGCCAGTGTAGAATCATTTAAGTTTTTATAAGAAACGATAGTTCGGCAGGCATAAGAGTATTTGAAATAAAACGTTTTTTCCACATGAACTCTCGTTTTTAACAGAAACATTAATATTGGAAATTGATAAAATATGTCAGAAGTGCGACACACAATTTTGCAGATAGAAAATCGCAAATATTTCGAAAATTGCCACTCGTAGCATAGGACAACTTTGAGAAAGTTAAAAATGAAGAAAAATCAATTGTTTTGTATTTGAATGAAATCACTAAAATCGCTAAAATTATGTTTATTCATTTTTATTTAAAATAATGTAAAAAATAAATAAATAATTTAATAATTACCTAAAGGATATATACGTAAATGGAATGGTAACATAATTCGTTTCGACATAAAAGTATGACTTTTATCACCGTCTCTTGGATATAGCGGTAACCACACTCTCATACCGTGAGAACCACAAAACAACCATAATGCCTCAGTTAAATGAACCTAAAATATATTTTTAAATTAACAATTAGAATTATAATATAAATATTGAACATTACCTTATCGGCCTTTCTTCTGGCAGGTACCCAAACATTTTCAACACAACCGGCGAGTACCGTGGGCATTGAGCAAGTATATCTCTCACCATTTCTGGCCTCCCTTTGTACCATTAATAATTTCCCACTAACATTGAGCACCATACTTTCCGAGTGTATATTCTGCCCCCTCCCCGATTCAGTTCTGATTGTTGTTAATGTGATCGAAATGATACATGCTGGATGAACACACAACGCTGATATGTCAACCACTTGCAATTTGTGGATTTCTACATTGCCCACTGAAAACAATAAAAGAATTTAATTGCTTTTTTTTGTTGGTTGAATATTAAGTAGTTTTTTTTTAATATTTCCGTGGTAAAATATGAACAGCATTTTAAAAAACGTGTTTTAGATTTTTAAAAGCTTGTGGTTAAGAAAATCGTACAATTAAAATACGATACATTTTTTAAGATTTCCTAAAACACTTTACAATAAACAAAAATTGATATTTGATCAATAAAAATTGAATCGCACTCATTCTCCGCATGAGTGCGATTAAATTTTTTCATCACAAACACCTTGCACTTTAACTATATTCTCTCATCTAAATAATGTTATTAAAATACATCATTCAATTATTGTTGTTCACTCCGTATATTGTCTTACCTGTATCAATTTGTTTCAAGGCCCAGATTGCAACCTGCGCATCAGATCCAAATGTAATTAATTGATCTTGTAAACTGTTCATCAACAATACAGGTGAATGAACCCTTAATATCCTCGCAAATTTATTATCGAGCTTGCAGTCTTTGGGGTAAAACCGGATCTCGTCACCGTTATCAACTATACTGTAACATCCTAAAATCATATAATCTCGCCACCATAGCAAGCCTCCAGACACTATAAAATCTTTCTCTTGACTTTCATTGCCGAACAATTTCCATCGTCTTGATTGCATGGAATAATGCGCAAGACCGGTACGTCCCGCTATTGCCATATTTTGGCCGTCTTGGTCAATCGCAGAATACTGTAATAAATATTTTAATATTATTACATTTAATAAGAAAAATATGATATTTCGAATATGTTACTTTCTCAGAGTTTTGGAAATATAAAATTAAGTAAAAACTATCTGTGGTCAGCACAAAACTTCTTTTAATGTTTTATTAATTTCTGAGCGATTCCAAAATTATTAAAGAGCTAAGTCAAACTTACTCTGACTGGCCAGTTAGTTGCACTGTAAGTGGACGGAACAGGTAGTACATGCCATTGCCTACCCTCAGCCAAAGAATTTGTGGAAAGGGGAGCACCACTCTCACCAAATGTATTCTCGTCCTTTGATGAACGATCGGAGAATATTTTAATCAATGTATCTGCAGAATTTATATACAACTTATCTTCACCTTGTAAATATAAATGACTCTGATGACTCTAAAATAAATTAAATAAAATCTCGATAACATTTAACAATTGTATTATTATTTACCATGCATGGATTTATTGTTAAAGCACTTTTAACAAAATCGAGTTGTATTAAACTAGTATTAAAATTAATATTATCATCAGTGGCATTATCACAATTATTTTCATTCTCTGTGGACATTGAGGGGTTTGCATTTTTGTCTTTATCGTTATCACAAGTTTTATTGTATTGTTTACGGACCATCCATAGTTGATAGGCTTCTGTACCCCATTCCTAAAACAAAACATGCTAGTAATTTACATGCAACGTTGCTCTTTGACGTCCATGCATCACATATAATCTTTTTGAAATACAATTTTGTGCATGCATACAAAGGAATGTCAACCAAAGTGCTAAAATATCCATAAAATACCACAAACTTCACAACTAATTAAGTGAGGTTAGGATTAGACAGTTCATTTACTACCTCTATCAATGATGAATAAAATGATATTATATGGTATCTGTGGGCGCTTATGGGTTAACATATAAAATCAACCCAAAAGTAGTGTTGGTTCTGTGCATGTCATTTAACGTAAAAATACATTATTCTGGTCAAATTAATACTTAAGTAGTTGTGGAAAATCATAATACTTTAGCAAATCAAACATTGAGGACTTTATTGACAATATTTTAAAATTTTCAGTTTGCGTACTCACCATAGAAATAACATGTAAAGGATTACATCTCTGCAAATCAACGTGCAAACCGTAATCCCAACCCAAAGAACACATTAATAAAGCTCCAAACGTGGACCACATAGCAATGCCACCGCGCTTCCACGCAGCCACCATTGCGCAGCCATCGGGTGTCCAGCATATTTCGTTCACCGGGCCCGGACAACCGGGATAATCTTTACTGCTAAGTACACAATAGTGCGAAACTGCAAGGCCTCCGGTACTCTCGTCTATATGATACACTATACATTCAGCGCTGCAAATATTTTGATATAAAAAGGATACAAATTGTTATTAGATATACTCACTTAGCTCTTCCAAAAGAAATTAACCTATATTTATGATTGACACTAGAACATGTTGCATCCTCAATGCCTTGAGCCCATATTCCCTGTACTTGCTAAAATTAATTGAAAAAATTAATAAAGTAAAATCTTACTCAGTCTTATATTATTATTGCAATATAAATGAACCTCACATGTCCAATCTCAGATGCCCAAAATGTTTTTAAGTCAATGAAATGTCTTAGGAAACGTTCCGCACGCAATTCATACAGATGGCAATACTTTACAGCAGCAAAAATACAATAAATCACAATTACAGATGTAGCTATCAAATAATTGTGCTTTATCTTTTGATTAATTTTATATTTGTTTGCTGAGAATTGTGGAAAAGAATAATCTACCCAGCTATCAAATTAGATTTTTGAATATCTGCATAACAAATGCCTTTGTTAAATTGCTTTTAAATGTCAATTGCATGAAAAAAATTAAAAATTAAAAATTCGATAACAGAGTAGTTTATACCTTTATTTACATGTATACGAAAGCAATTTTTTTAAATTTTCATTATTAAATAAACAGTCAAAAATATCGGCATTTTTGATGCAGCATGGCCGAGCCTACAATGGAAGGAAGAATTTAATTCTTTCTAGCATACTCCTTACCATGTTCAATGTCCTCAACATCTTAACATATAAAGATAATAATAATAACTTAATAGATATCTGTTGATAAATTTGAAACTTTGTTACTTACATTCGGGTCAAACCTTAGTGACGATGCCGTTAAGAAGGCTGCCCTTCCGTCGTTTAAAACTATTGCAAAACCACCCACTAAAGGTGAATATTCTATGTGAGTAATGTATGTGTTCTCTTCTACAATTGGCACAGCTGAAACAATAAATAATTTAGCTTATAATAAATAAATATACCAACTAATCCTTTCCCAAATCCCAGATAACAATACAATTGACTAAAAAAAAATCGTAAATTCCATCACTATAATTTAATTTTTCTTTTCACTGTTAACTTAACTATAAACTATCACAGGCTGAAAGATTACGATCAGTGGCCATTTTACAATTGTACTTTCTCCATCTAACATGTAATATGTAAACTTGTTTGTATATCTTATAAAAAACAGTATATCTTATAATGTAATATAATAAAAATAATTAATTAAATGATTAAACAAATTAAACAATTAATTTTTTTCATATTCTTAAACTAACTCAGTATAAAGAGAGAATCATCTAAAAAATTGAATTTTTAATGATGTCATTTCAGACCAAACAAAAAAAAACTAATAAAAAACGAAAAAATAAGAAAAAAACCAAAAATAAGCAAAGAAAACAATTAAATAAGAAAAAACATTAAAAAAATTGCGTGTTGTTTTTTGTTGGTAGTTTTTTTTAAATTTTACCGCTTTTCTGTTTAATATTTTGCGTTATTCATTTTTTGTTATTTTTTTAAAGTTATTTTCATATTTAGATCTTTTAAAAATTTTATTTAAAATCATGTTTATTTTTGCTGAAGAAGACCAAAAAATTTAAAAAAAAAACTCATTTTTTTTGTTAGTTCTGTTTATTTTTTGCTTAATTGTTATTCTATCCACCTTGTTTTTTCGTCATTTTTGTTAATTTTATTTGAAATGTTAAGTTGTTCGTCACTTCTTTTTTCGTATTTTTGATTGTGTTGCATGTAGCTTTTTTGTTAGTTTTTAACAGTGTTTGAATTTCTTGTTCGTTTTTATCAATTTTATTTTTGATATTGATCTTGATATTTTTATTAATTTTTTTTTTTGCTTTTGGTTATTTTTATTTTAACATTTTTTACGTAATAAATTATACCGGGTGACAAATGAAACAGGTACGCGCCAATATCTTTTTTATTTTTGAATGAAATTTTGATGGGTTAAAATATATCACAAGACGCTATTTTACCGCTAAAATTTTCTACAACAGGAAAATTTTAGACCATTTTACGTATGAATCCAAATTTTCAGAAGTTCTCGTAACGTAGCCTCGTTTAAAAAACATTGTAATGGAATTTTTTGTAATTTTTTTATAGCAACAACATTTAAATATAATGGGATTATTCGGAAAATTATCACTTTGCCACATTTTTCAAAATTGAGTTTGCGCGCTTTTACATATGACATAATTAGTATTTAGGTTATAATTTACTTTTTTCAAATGCATGGTACCATAGCATCATGTAAAAGATATTTTTAGCTATTAAACGATACAAAAATATTTATTTTGAACAAGTACTAAAAAAGTTATAAATTTTTGTGATATAAAAAAATGTTAAAGAAAGTAAGGTTGTGTTTTCAAAACTTCTAAAAATAAACCCCCAGTGTGGCATATCCAGTACGGCCGATGTCGAAATTTTGCAAAATTAAAGCAACGTTAGGCACGATCAACACTTGGATGGGTCACCGTATAGCCCCGCCTTCCGGTACCATTCCCCATTGGGAAACAATTAATCGCGCTCTAGATATCGGAGGCAAATGTCTAGAGTAACAAGCTTTAACTCAACACACACATACCTACACCGCTGAAGGACCTCGAGGTCGATGGCAAGTTGGGTAAAACCCAACAAATACAATTACTTACTTATCTTATTAAAATTTAAAATTACAAAATTGGTGTTGTTTCCGGTTAAACAGGTAATGATATTTACATTACAGTTAATTAGTCTTTTGATGTATTTTAACGTTCACCCTATTAACTTTTTTATTTATCAAGATAAATTGATGACTTTTTTGTCACATGGGGCACCATTCAATATTATTTTCAGATACGGAAATGATTCTGTAACTTCCGGTTGTGCCGGAAATAAATAAAATTTAACGTTAAATTACCATAAATTTTATAAATTACAAATCTTCTTCGTACAAAATCGAAATTTGAAAAAGTTTGGTGATCTAACTTGACATTTATTTAATTTTCACATTCCATTTTTTCGTTCTGATTTTCAAGGTAATAGAATTAATAAATGATCACATTTTCGAGAAAATAATCATTTACAAACAGATAATAGAAAAAGCGAACGAATATGATATAAATCTAGAACTATTGTTTATAGACTTCAAAAGTGCTTTTGATTCAGTCAAAAGGAAACAACTAATGGACGCACTAGAGGAAC
>JARJEC010053463.1:0-12602 GCA_030264575.1 Tachinus sp. AB-2021 | reverse complement strand
TGGTGAAGTGTGGCTTGTTAGATTTTCAAATGGCCGCACGTTATTTATCGTAACACGAAAAATATTTATTAAACCGAGTTTAATAAATATTTAAAAAGTTGTTTTATTTATTAAAAAAAAACATGGAAAACAAGTTGAAAAAAAATTTAAATAAAATACCTTAAAGAAAAAAACTAGCAAAATTATACAAATATAATACAATAATTGAAAGCAATAAATAAAAAAAATCGGGAAAAACGCTAGTTCCAAGTCAATTCTACTCAACGATTTTACATGTCTTTCTTTTACATAACGGAACACATGTGCGTGTCGTTAAATTTGTCTTGAAATATAATACATCGAAAGAATGTTTCAAATAATTTAAAAATCCACGTAATATTAATATTATTTCAGATACATGGTATAAAAGAGAATGGTATACCATTTATACATGCCAAACAGTGTCATTTTAGGAGATCCAACGAAGCGACTTTTTATCAATTTATTGCAAAAAACTTACCAAATCGTTTGGTACCATACGTGTTTACACGTTTTACACGCTTATATAAGAATTATAATTATGGATCGTAAGTTGATGGGATATAATTTAACATAAATTTAAAATCCTTTTTTAGGTTTACTGCAAATGAAGACAGTATAATTATGGATGTAATGTCTAAAATTGAAGGCATTTCTGGAAAAGAGCGTAACCGTCAAATTCAAAATTTATCACTAACGCTTAATCGTGAAATTAACTTATTGTATTGTCATTATACTAAAATTCAGTTATTGCAAGAAGAAGGTGTCAGTAATAGTGGTAAATATGTTTTTTTGTGGAAAAAACTTTGTAAATTGTTTATCTACAACTATTAAATACAGTGAAATCTCTAGTTGTGGATGCCTTCAATAAGCGGAAAACTCCCATAATCGGACAGTTTAGAATGCAACTGCACACATATGGATGTGTGTATTTATCTAACTTTCTTTTAAGCCGACACTTCCAACAAGCGGACAAAATCTGTCGCACCGTCACTGTCCGTGTAATGCTTCAATTATGTAGTGATAATTTAAAAGTAATTTATATCATTACTGCTCTGAATCAAATAATATGACAGTTTGATCGATGTAATAATTTTATTCCACCATAGATAAGCCCTGCGATTGGTCTACTCACCGAGTTTAAAGCTATAAATGCTAGGAGGCTGTGTATCATCTACAGTGATTTGTCAATTAAAATTCATGTCAGAATTGTCAAAAATATAATTGTTTTTAGATATATTACTTACGAAAAATGTCATTTTAGTTGTAGATAAAGTATACTATTTAACTCGCTAATAATGGCTATTATCCACAAAAATATTACAACAGACGTTGCTTTGCTCACTCGTGTTGCAAGATTGATCTTTGTAGGTAATAACTATCATTAGTTTTGTTCCTACAAGCACCACAACAGGTTCTGAATCATTTCGAGAACAGAGTTTTCAGTTCCAAAACAACTCTTAACTAATTTCGAACAAGGTCAGTTGTTCCAACACACCCACCAACTGTTCGGGTAAAATTGGTTCCTGCCTGTAAACAGGATTTTTAATGCGTGCGGGAACGAAAGAAATAATTCAGATCTTATCCGGGATTAGTTCATACAATGCAAGTAGGAACAAGGAGGCTGGTTGAATAATATACTAGTATATATTTTAATTATTTTTGCAATAATTTATAAAAAAAAGGGGACGAAGCCACTGTGGGACACCTGGTGTAAATGAAACATCGAAAATCATTTTTCAGGGAAAGCCGTGCAATTTTGTGCTCCGTATTGTCACTGTCTGTCATAATATTGTTTGTCAATGCGCCGTTTTTTGTCATGATCATAGCATCGTGCTATCAGATGTTTCACATAAAAAATATCGAATTGTTTGAACAGTATAAAAAAAGCAGTAAATTGTTTTATTTTATTCATAGTTTGTATTTTTATTGCAGCCAGGGGGCTTGATCACTATCAATTCATACAGGCAGTTGTAGAGCATGCCAAAATTGAAAACATGGAAGATTTAAAAGAAAAAACAAAAGATATGAAATATTTAATCTTTGTAGATATTGGCAAACAACTAAATATTGCTCCAGCAATATTATTTCGTCGATGGTACACAATAGTTTACCCAATGATATTTCTGGAAATACGGGATAGAAGTGAAATCAAAAAAATGATAATTAATTTGTAAGTTGTTAGAAATAGTGGAAAAATTATGTCAAACTTTAACTTTCAGCATGATTGAGGACAAAGTAACTGATTTACGAGATATTGATTTTAAGAAGTATGCAAACAACATTGAAGGCTCAACTGAAAATTTTATAGCTCAATTAATAAATGAAATGAAACAAATGACAAATTGTGATAATTCTGTTGACAATGTTCAAGGTAAAATACAATTAGGTATATATAAAAATAGTATTTTAATTACATTTAAAATTTCAGAAATATTACATTTTGCAAGGGAAATACTGCCAAGCAAACGTAGTAAAATTAAAAAAATTGATTTAACAAAAATAAAATTTGTTAAAAAAAGTAAATCATGATTCAATTTGTTAAGTGGTATTAAATATGTGAACTAAACCTAAACCAATATCTGATTTTTCTTGTGTTATATATTATCGATATATGCTAGAATGTAGAAAATCTACAATTGTTATGATTCTTGATACAATTGAAAAAATGGTAAATTTTTTTATTTAATTTACTCTTTAATAAGTGACAATCAGAAAAAGTTCTACTCTTATAGTCTTTGATTTATTTTGACCTTAATCGAATTTCACTGGTGTCACTTTTTAGATAAATGATTGTATCAAAATCTAAATTTTATAAAAACAAGAGTTACCATTTTTTTCAATTGAGTGCTTTGTTTATAATTATAAAAAATAATAATAAAGTTATTTGATAGTAATTGTTTGTTTTTACCTAAAATAAATACACATGCTTAAATTATATTTTGCCCCAGACTTCGAGCGATTCACGGATATATGTATATTATGATATTTGTCATATATATGTCAACGACGAACACCGAAATGCGTTGATCCCTGTAATGATTAGCTGGTACACAGATTGCCGGCAAACAGCGGACGGCCAATTTATGGTTTTTACTTATCTGGAGTTACACACACCCTTACCGCAACATAACCCTGATTATTGTCTTATATTATAGATTGTTCCAACAAGCAAGGTTCCAAACCACTTCAAGAACGGAGAGAAAATACAAATTTTGAATCAAATGTCATTTGTTCAGACATAACCGACGGTGAGCAGATACCAAAAGTTCGGATTTTTCTTGCAAGTAGCATCGGAACTTATTTCCTTGTTTCATACTGGTTCAGTTTCTTGCAGACTTGAATGAAATAAATCAGAATTTATCCAGATCTGTTCGTAAAATGCAAGTAGGAACAACGCTTACATTTTAAAGTGAGGCAGTGTATAAGGCTTGCCTGACACGAGACTTTTATATTAGAAATATAAAACTAATTCCGGTATTTCTGTATGACATGTAAGTTTGTAAAATAAGTACGTAAGCATATACATTTAATCGTTCTCTCGGTGAAAGTAAAATGTCAAATAACCGAATTGTATACAGACCACCTAAGGTCTTTTTTCGAGTTATTCTTGGACTTGGAGATGATTTGAGTTTTGGAGGATGTAACATAGGCCATTAAAGCTTCAAAATTGCAAATTTACAATATCAGATCGTGTTTTGTTACCAAGTAATAAAATTTAACTTTGAAATTTAAAATATCAAACAATATTTCAGTAGATATCCCGGTGTGTGGTAGTACACCCGGTATCTAGGTACCTTATTTAAGTCGCACACTTGTCGCCAGTTATTCGTGCGTGTGAGTGAAAATAATTTTCTTTTCCCTTATGGAGCCTTAGCGTGTATGTGTGTATGTACCCCGAACAAAATAACTGTTGCGTCCTGGCTGAACGTTATTTGCTTAATTCAAGCAAACCAGCCAGGTAATGCAAACTCCAGAGGTAATAGGTATAAATGTAATTACAATTATGTTTCAGATTATATTTGTTTAGAATATTGCATGTACGTGGCATATAGAAATTTGTATAATTTATATATTATCCAAAAGAATAAATTGGTTATTTCTGCCTCTACCAGCATTACTTCTCACCCCAACCCTTAACAAACAGAAGCTTTGTTACAAATACAAGGACTAAAACACCGTGCTTTGACTGTTTGCAGCAATTGTACCAGATAGTCGTTATAGGAATTGACAGACTTTATCGCTAGCCGATATTTCTAAGTTTATATATATATATATATATATATATATATATATCATTGATATGATAATTTTCGACTTTAGGGGGCATTATCATGTAACAAACATATATATACTCACTTATTTTTAATCTAGAATTTTTGAGTTTTTTTGTGTTAGAAGAAGATTCAATAAAATAAAACAATATACAGAAAGAATTAATAAATTTAATTGTTTACATTCTTTACATGTAATATAGATAAGTAAAAAAAAAATTAAGAAGCCGCTTTGGCTTTCTGCTTTTTTTTCAAAGACCGTTCTTTAGCTTTTTCATAAATTGGCATCAACTTGCCATCCCGTGCGAGCAATTTTAATATTTCAACAATTAGAGGCAGATAATTATGTTTCCTCCTTATATTTTCAATTTTATACTGTCGACTCTTATTCTCCTCTTCTTCAATAAGTAATCTCAAACGGGCAATTTCCGTTTGATTCGAATCAGTCTCCATTCCATTGTCGTCCATTTGTTTTTGCAATTCTTGCATCTGTTTTTCATATATAAGTTTTCTGTCTGACACAACGGCCATTAAATTAAAATGAATTTCGCCTGTGCTATATCTGAAAAAATTTAAAAAAACGTTTTAATCTTCTATTGCGGCTAATATTAATTTTCATTACTTAAGAATTCATTTAAAATTTTATGAACAAAGCCATAATTGAAAAATGAGTGAAAACAGTTGAATAACTTATTTTTTTATAAACAAATGGATGAGGTGATATTATAGTTGCTTCATAAAAATAATCGTACTTAAGCATTCGTTTTTCAATAATAGGTCGAACAACATCCGTCCATTCAGTATCAGGTGGTATGGCACCTAAATCTAAAGGGCCTGGTTTTAAACCATCCAATTCATATAGCCTGCCATCAATTGGAACGTAACTAACAAAATGGAATACATCATCACTTTTACTACCCATCGACGGATCAAACTCGAATAATTGCTGACGTGCAAATGAATTGTGTACGGAACGTATAACAGGTGAATTGCTTATAGTTAATCCTTTCATATTCGCATCAAAACCAGCACAGAATTCTTTCAATTCTGACAATGTTTTACCTAGAGTAAGATCAGTATTACGACTATTCATTAATACACTTAATATTGCTTGTGTGGCACAAGCATTCTCAATAACTTGTTTCGCAAAAAATATCTTTTCTAATCTATTGTCTTGAACTATTGAGCCGCTCGGTTCATCATCTTTAGCCCATTTAAATAGGAATATAAGTCCGTGCATCGGCCTGCAAATAAAATTTATTTCGAATGTTACATTGATAACTTGATAAATGAAATTTTGCAGGTATTACTTTAATTTTTCAAATTGATCTCCATCTAAACTCCAAAGTTCTTCCACTTGTACTCCTTTAACGCCTAAAATAAAGAAAACAAAAGTTTTAGGTTAGGAGTGAATGACATGCCAAAAATTTACATTTTCCCTACTTACCGAATTCTCTTATTAATTCAGAGAATACTCCCGGATCACTTTCAATTAAAC
The DNA here is from genome assembly GCA_030264575.1 of Tachinus sp. AB-2021. Lineage (NCBI taxonomy): Eukaryota > Metazoa > Arthropoda > Insecta > Coleoptera > Staphylinidae > Tachinus > Tachinus sp. AB-2021. The sequence goes on along the minus strand of JARJEC010053463.1, from coordinate 6,812 downwards.
ACCAATTACCGGCACTTTCCGACATATTTATACAGACCAAAGATAATCGTTTAGATTTCAAAACTGCACGCTATTTGAGGCAAATGTTGACAAGTTTTGTTTCTAGCAGTTTGAGCAAAATCAATGTTGCCAACTCTTAAAAATGTCTGGAAGGTGCTGCAATCTATTGGTGAAAATCGAAATGTAGAATACAGTCGCGCCAACATTGCCAAACCAATCGAAAAATATTAAGAAGATCTAGAATGCCGTGCAGACAAAATGAAATAAGATAGATTTTGTTTGGGCATGGAATAAGCTGAAATGTCCCAATAAAAGCCACTGGCAGCCATCTTATATTGTTAGTAATATTTCTGATTTTTGGTGATTTAATTGCCGGTTTTTTAGTATTTTTTTTGGCGGGCAATAATGGAAAGTGAAGGAGACGAGGAGCACCAAGAAAGGGAAAACATAATAATCGCAAATCACGAATATGATGAGGATTATGACCATTTAATTGATACCCAACACAACACTATAAATGCCACCACGAATTCATTCAGTGCTGGAACCACAAAATCTAAATATTATAAACAAACATATAGGACGGCCTGGGAACACATGCCCGATTTTAAAGGTTAGTAAAAGAATATTAATTATAATGTACTCCACGTTTTCTATGTTGTAGGTTGGTTGCGAGGTGTTGCTGGTCAACCCACTAGGGCTTATTGTGTTTATTGTCAAAAAACCCTTCATGCTCATCGATTAAGTTTATTGAAGCATACATGTACGATTAGACACCAGAAAGCCGCACAACTACATAATAATCGCAAGGTACACGACAAATATTTAATTTATTTTAAGTTTCTTTATTCTACTAAGTGTTATTGACGTGCTTAAGCATGTTTTTGTTAACGAAACCATCGTATCTACAAAAAAAGGTATAATCGAGTTATTATTTTTTTGGCGGGTAAATACAACATTTTTCTATGGTACTTTACACTGAATACAAACTTTTCTGCTTGATTACTTCGCTCCTAGATTTGGCGATTTTATTAAGTACAGCAGCATTGTTTTTTTTTTGTGATACAAATCTTGTGGTATATTTCGTATATAATGCTCAATTTCAATATTGCAATCGTATTTATTTCTAAAGGTTCAAGCAGGGTATGATGTGAAACAATTGTGCTTTATGACTTTGTGTGCGGTTTTGTACTGACCTAATCTACAACCTATGAGGTTTCTACGAATGTGCAAACGAATACAATTCTCCAGCGCTTATAATTGGTTTAAAAATAAAATAATTATTATTGGCGATATTTGAGAATCTTTACCGGTTTTATTTATTTTTCGGCTATTAAAGAAAGAAAATAAGATTTCAGAAAAAAATATATTTTGAATTTTTTAAAATGATCTTTTTTTTGTTCAAATAACTAATTGTTTCAATATAATTTTAGGGCAAGATACAAATGGATCAAGTACAAACAGTAACATACGAACAGAATCCTTCGACCCAAGAAGAAGAAGAACCGGAAATTGACATCAACGAGTCAATTGTACAGTACGGCAATGCAACAATAGAAAATCACGAAGAGCAAGAACCTGAAGAAGAAGAGGACGAAGATGAAGATCCAATTCCAATCGAAAATTTACCTGCTCATTTTCAAAAGGTATTTTAAAATTTTTATTTGATTACTTCAACTTATTTTCACAAAATATCATATACTTTTCCATTTAATAGTATTTATCGAAAGCTAATTTATGTTTACAAGATTATTAAGAATATCTGTAGCAAGATGCATTGACCTTTGTGATAACACACAACCTCAAAGAGTGGCCTTTTATTAGTAATTGTAAATGAATACTATTCATTCTTTGATAGCAAACAAACTTACATTGTTTACATTTAAACAATGAAACTAATATATTTTTAGCAGTTTCGTCAACAAATAGTGCCAACAATGCCTAATAATTTTAAATCGCCCATTTCCACGCATGTATTGGATACGTCTAAAGGCGCTCCTGTGAATGGATTGCAGGTTAGTTTGTATAAATTAATTGATGGTAGATGGACTTACATCAATGAAGGTACAACTAGCTCAGATGGCCGCTTTTCCAATTTCCTCGAACAAGGCGATTTTTCACCTGGTAGATACAAATTACATTACGACGTAGACAGATATTTTGAACTGAAGAAACAAGAATCACTTTATCCTTTTATTGAGGTAATTTTAATATATTTTTAAAAAAATTTGCAATCAGCACAACGTAAGTTGGCATATGACTAAGTGGGGAATGGGATGCAAGATATGGGATAGATACATTAGTACGCAAAATCAACAATACAACAATTATTTACATAACAGTATGGTTTTTGTCTCCGACGTATCGAACTTTGCATATTTTTTAGCACTTCTCCGATATGCCAACTTACATTGTGCCAAAAAAGTGTAACAATTGCAGAAATAATTTTTATGTTACTTTGAAGTTGCTGCAATTAGACGCTAAGATTAAATAGCGACAAACGTGCCTTGCAGTATGATGCATATATTAAATAGGCAAATATTTAATTAATTGCTATATTATTACAGATTGTTTTTGACTGCCGAGGTCCAGGTGAAAATTATCATATACCATTGTTATTAAGTCCGTATGGCTATACGACTTATCGAGGAACATAATATTAACATAATTAATTTTAAATTTCGTATGTCAAGCAATACATAGTGCTTTATTATGTAATACCGAAACATAATTTCTAAGTTTTACAATATGAGAAATTGTCAGAAATTAAATATTTAATTTCTTGTTTTTAAGTTTCTGAATATGTGCATGTAAGTAATTAATTGGTAACATAAATATTACAATTTAATTAGCATAATGTAATTTGTGTTGTTTTGTATAAAATGTAATGATACAAGATTATTTCATTTGTATATTTTTATTTGTTTGGATTAGGTAAGATTAAGAAAATTTAATTTTGAATTCTATTTGGATTTCCAGAACCTGTTTCTCTCAATTGAATCAATAAATCGTCGTATTAATACCATTTTAAAATTAATCATAAGGTTGGTTTCGACCTCTACTATGTGGTACTTTATTATTAGAAATAAATAAAACAAAAATTGCTATGTAATTTTTGTTTTATTTATTTCTATTTTAAAATTATCACACAGGAAAAACAAAACTAATGTAAATGACAACAACATGGTACTATAGTATAAGACCCAAATTTTCCACTTTTACTGTGCTTTGTGTCAAAGGAGCATTATACTTGTACTAATTTTTTGAGGGAAAGTGACCTTAAAATTAAAATTAATTCAAGCTTAATTTGTGTCTGGAAATGCAGAAAGGATTAAAAAAATAATATAAAACGTCCATTAGAGCAGCTTTCAGCATTATTTGACTGAATATGGAGGATCCCTTTTTTACAGTGAGCATTAATTATTACAGTGTCTCCAACGTCCTTGACAAAGTAACTGCTGTACATTTATCATCGTTTCTTTCTCTATTTATTACATGATTTTTGTACTAATAGCACACTTTTAATTGTTTTTTTTTTATAATAATAAAATAGATTTAAATTATAATTATTATATCTAACTTGTTTTCTATTTTTTAAGCAATTATACAAATAAGTAATAATGGTATCGGTTTTTTAAAAAATTTTGCACATATTTATTATTTATTACAATTTTAGATGAGAACCTCTCGCCATTGTCTCAGAAGATGGTAGGTGGCCTCTGCCTAAAATATAATTTGTAGGCGTATTGTGTAAATGTGTTCATGAAAGTAAAAATATATTGCCATTTAATAATATTAATAATTTTATTTAACAGTGTGATATAAATAGCTTGAGCCAATATAATGATCAGAAGAAAAAGATATAATTAGTAAATAAATGCTGAGCATATTGTTTACTTTATACTTGAACCGTAAATTTTACATTTTATGTCTCCATATGTATTGTAAAGAACATTGCAAATACGAACATGTGATGGTTGTGGTCCAGTAATAAATTTGATCCTTTTGAGTGGTAGTAAACGTGAAGCTTTTGGAATAGTAGTGTTGCACACCTCAATGTTGCTTTTTATTATTAGTGTTTTATAATTGCTCAACCATCGTACGCTACTGGACATTATTGGTATAGTTTGTCATAACTATTGTATATTAAAAATATATTTGGAAAACTCAAAATTATAGTACACACAACAATTATTGAGTACTTGGCAATTCTGTAAGAGAAGAGCAAAATCTAATAGATGGCGCTTTTGAGATGTTCAAATGGGGAAAACAAACCCACATGATCAATGGCAAGTAATCTGCCAGTTTGAATTATGGATAAAATAAACTATATTGGCGATAGAAATAAGTTTATTAACGAAGAAAAACCGGTTTTTAAGGCTGGACACTGAACAAAAGCATTGCGTATAATTGATATAATGTATTGTTTATGTTGTTGAGGTTATTTTAAAAGTCGCCATGACAGTTTGCAATAACATTGATCACATGGGCTTTGTTTTCCCCATTTGGGCAGTTCAAAATTTAACACCAGATGTCTGCTACTTTGCTGATTTTCTTCTATTCTCGTATATCTATGAACACATGTTGTTTCCATAGATGGCGCTAGTACTAAATACAAGGTGCGCCAAAAGAAATCGCATAATTTCAAGACATAGAGTGGATTTTGATGTACCGGCACTACCATGCATTGTGAAACGATCTCAAATTTCGTTTATATTTGACGTACAATGATGGAAAGAGCAAACAGATATATGTGACTGTTTGCGTAAATAGTAATATTAATGAAAAATTTAAGTTTTAGATTCTACTTTGAAAAAACTAGAATTACTAAAATTAAATATTATCAACTCTACAAGTATAATGTACGTTTTTTTGTGGGCTCGTAGTCTATATAGGGTCAAAAATCAGTTATGTTTTATCTAATAGTCGCGGGACGCCTGGTAGATGTAAAACATCAAAATCTATTTTTCTTAGGAACCTGTGAATTTTGGTGCTGTCACTGTCACTTATGATGTTTATCACTGGCACTAATATAGGTTGTGTTTTCTGTGCGAACTTCATGCTATTGAGGCTTGCTCATTACCAAGGTGAAGATAGCAACTTTTGTCCTAAAGCCGCGTTCATGCTAGACCGGAATTTTTGTCCGAATAAAATAGCAGTCACGAATGCGCAAAAAATTTGATCAAACTCAACATTTTGCGGGAAAATGAATGCACCTAAAATAATTTAATACAGAAGATAAATGTCAAATAAGCGAGGTTACAGTTTTATTATATTTAATAATATACAGGGTGTTAAGAATAAATCAATCTTTTGACCCTATCAGTTTGTAAATATATTTTACCTGTTTCGAGTCATGTTCATTCTTCATCGTTATTTTAAATAAAACACCCTGTATATTTTTACATATTTTGATTCAGAGTAAAATTCTAATTCTATTTGCTTTTTTAGAAAGTCATACATTTTAAATTATATACAGCTTTTATACAATTGTATCATAAAATATGATAGTTGGCGTTGCGAAGAAGCTTCAAAAGCATCAGCTCTGAACAGATTATTAAAAAGTAAAAAATTACTATTGAAAATTTACGTAACAACATTTGTTAATTGATTGTTATTCGTAATTTTGCAATTTCAAAAGTTTCAGCTGTCAACAGGTTTCCTAAAAAGTTGACTATTGTTGAAACAATTATTAATTGATTGTTATTCATGATATAACTGCATAAATGCGATTTTCAATTTATAATTTATGACTTATTAAAAAAGTAAATGGAATACACAGCTGTATGCTGAACTTTACCCTGAATCAAAATATGTAAAAATATACAGGGTGTTCCATTTAAAATAACGATGGTGAACTGCCATCTGTTGACTGAACTGTAATACAAATATGACAGTTGTTTCTCAGTCGTGGGTAGGTAGATTTTTACACAGTGTTGTAAAGAATGCGCGGGAATTCTGCAAAAACTGCAAAAAAATAGAAAAAATACTGTATTTAACATAATTAAGGTGTTAACAAGCACATTCATAGATTGGGTATACAAGAAAATCCACTATGCCGCGGATGTTTGGAGGACGATGAGACTGCAAAGCATTCTACATGCAACGCACTGTTTACTTTGGCAAGCATATGCAAGCCCAAGAAGAACTGAAAACGATCCCTTGGCAAAAACTCCTGAACATCATAGAAGAGACAGAAGTGCTAAAGGTGTAAGATGACACAATAGAACCATTAGGACCGTAGTGCAGGGACGCTTGACGAACCACGTCAGGAAAAAAAACCTGTTAGCAATCATCTTGAGAATTTTGTTAAAATATGTTATCTTTTATCTGTTTTATTGGATCAATTAAAGATATTTTTGCTGCAAATTAGACATATTCAAATGCAAAATATAAATTAAAAAACATTTTTGCAATTAGGCTTCAACACAAAATTTCTTAAATTAACACCGGGTGTGTTTTTTCGTCAAGTTTTGAATAACCTTAAACATCCAAGAAGAAAATGACATTTGCACAACATAAATCTCTTCTGTGACCAAATAGTCCAGATTAATGTCGAACAAAAAAAAAGAATTTTAAATAGCAAGAAGTGAAGGCCTCTTTTTTATTTCAATGGAGAAAGGAAAAACTTGAAACATTGTTCCAACTAAATAAAATCCCTCCCCTGAAACTATCGTAGAATATCAATGCATTATGCAAATCATCTTGAGCGGAATGAAATGAAAGAGCAGCACAGGCATCAAGTAAGTACTTAAAGAGGTTTAGGTGGTCGTCAAAATAATACCGCCAGGTGATTGCAAATCATCTTGAGC
>JARJEC010053398.1:0-14569 GCA_030264575.1 Tachinus sp. AB-2021 | reverse complement strand
GCATAAACTGGGATAACCATTGTTTGCTAATTGAAAAGATGTGTGTATGCGTGCAAAAAAATTTCCCGCAAAAATTATCATAAAATTATTATTTGTTTCTCCTAAAAGCTGGATGGAAAATTAAGATATTTATGACGTAGCCAATACACCCACCACAGGCTCATCCAACAATATTCAAGGAAGGAGAACTTTTAAGCAATCAACAAATACGCCTGCTAATACATTTTGTAATTTCAAATTCCCCATTGACTGGCCTATTAAGTGTATGAAAATTGTTTGTAGAAAATCAAATTTAAAATTTTGAGTAAGATATCTTCACATTAAATTTCGTACATCACAATTATTATCATAAACGTTAACGAAACATTAGGTTAAATACAATGCAGATATGTCAATTATTATTATAGTTATAAATAATTGGGTCTAGATTATGAAAGCAAAAGTAAACGAGATGTAAATGTTCCATTGAATCCTTCCCTTTTTCCCCAGACGATAGTTTCTGTGCACGGCAGCTCAAATGTGGTGAATGAGTCACGAATCAGTGTGATGATACATAAACCAATATCAATGCACGTTGACGTAGCGCTTGTGAGACATAGTAGACGGTCTCTCAAGCGCTACGTCAATGTGCATTGATATTGGTTTATGTATCATCATACTGACTATATATTCCGGATAGGATTGATTCCGCCGCAATTTTTTTTAATCAAAATTTTAATAAAAGTGTTACTTGTGCTGTGTGGTCCAAGCACACTTACATTTTTTAAATCAAATTTCATTACATTGAATGTTTCTGGATAGATTTGAGGGTTCCAAAAAAAAATTTGGAATTCTTGATTTGTCGGTTATTCAAATTTTGATCTAGAAACCTCATTTCCAAAATATTTCTAGAATTCCCTCTACTATTAACCCTTATTAAACTGAATTAAAAAACGCAAATTGATGTTTTTTACAGAAATGTTTTCTTGCCACAGATTTTTGTTGCTGTGTCATACATATACCAACACTAGGTCATTAAATGTTAAGAAAATATAGTGAAATTTTTCCTATAAATCAGAAATTATTATGATAATTTATGAGCATTTTATGACATTTGCAATATTGTAACACATTTTATAGTATAGAATATTTATCAACAATTTCAACAACATTTCTCAATATGTTGGAAACATTTTAACTATTTTACGACATATTTTTTAAATTTTAACTTTCCTGAAAATTTTCTACGTATTTCGCTATTTATTTACTTTATTTTGCTTTTCGAGCTTTACATTTTGCAATATTTTCATTTCACAATATTTTGTAATATTTGCTCATTTTACATTTCTGGACAGTTTCTTACATTTCATAATCGTTTTGTCAACATCTCAATAAATTTCATCATTTCTCGACATTTTCGAAAATCTCCATAAAATGTTGAAAACATGCATAAAGGCCAATACTTTCAGTATTTTACGACATTTGCAATTCATGTATATTTTATCAAGATTCTGGACTCAGTGGGCCAAGGTTTAAATCAACAAATTTGACACACTCTGTATAAATATTTTAAAACCCTCCGTGATGACGTCATAGGACACCACACAAAGGCACACATGGACGCCGATTGTATATATTGATATTGATTGCTCTACATTTAACAATTTTTGCAATATTTTGCAATAGTAGCAGTATTTGAGTTGGGTTTTAAATGGCCAAATGGCCATTGACCCCGAGGTCTTTCAGCCAGGTATGTGTGTCTTGTATCAAGGCTGCCTATATCTAAAGCGCAATTAATTATTTCCCAATGACGAATGATACCGCGGGGCTATGCAGTCTCGTCTAAATGCTGACTGGGCTTAACTTTTGACTTTTTTCAACCATTTTCAAACATCTCAATTTTTTTGACTATTTCGAAGATTTTCTGGTAATTTTTAAGTATTTTGCGTCTATTTCTTACATTTTTGTAAATGTTTTTTTTTGCATTTTTTTCAAACTTTTTTTAACTACTATTACACAAAAATGTTTGCAATATTTTGTAATATTTTATCATTAAACCATCAATAATTTTAAATGATTTCTTGTATTTGAATCTTAACTTAAACTACTACATGTGTAGTTTAAGTGTTGTTAATTAATTATCCAAATCGAATTGTAAACGTAATTAAAAAAATATGTTTATTGAGTACAGAAGCACAACTGCACAAACCACTCACATTTTGTATTCTGTTTATGTGAGAATAATGGTTGCCACTTAACAAAATGAAATTCTGCAATTTTATTCGATGTTATTTTATATTTTTTTCCGTGAAAAATTTATTACATTCGTGACGAGTATGACGTCCGTACACATAAGTGTGGGAATTATTTTAAATATTTTTAAACTTTGAAACTAAATATTTTCATAACTAATTGTGGTTGGATTAAATTGTATTTTATGGAATTTATTTTGCTATATTTAAAGAATTAAAGGTCAGAGCACGGTCTATAAATTACTAAAATGGTATATTTTCAAATAACATTTTGAAAATTTTAATTGTTAACGTTTTCACTTAATTCTACATGCAAGAATAAGTTAAGTTTTATCACTACTCTTTAGATCTTTGCTGTATTTATTTATATTTAGTAAAAAATAAATAAGAAAATGTTAATAAAATGAATTACTTTTTAGCCATGTTTGCGAAAGTTTGATTCGATACTTTGCTTTACATATGCACAAAGGTACCTTTTTGACTTTCAAGTTACAAGGTACGAGACAAGAGGTGCTTACCTCGAAACACGTGTCTATATCACATGCCTATGAAACTTGGTAGTAAGAATTGCATTATTACATTAAATTTGTTGTAACATTTCACTAGTCTGTGTCTACACATTAAACCGTCAAAGAGCGCGTTTCCTGATTTCAATTCTTATCGGCTATGGCTCTTTTTACACGACAAGAATTGTGTTTGGCAGACGTCGTAGCTGATGAGTAGTCAGACATTGCCATAAATGGGACCTTTCAGGCCATCCGGCAACGACAGGCTGCCTCATTGCAGTCGCCTGCGTCGACTGAACGATTCGGCTATCGTAAAACTCGCAGTGGGGCAAGAGCGGCAATGGTAGCTTTTACACTTGTCGGATGTCGTCTCTAGGATTTGAATATTTAATTCCTTTCAGTTTGCTTAAAAAGATTGCATCATTAGATCCGACCTGGGTACAATAACCTAAAGCAATTCTTGTCTTCTGACACAACGTCTCTCAGACACAATCCTGGTCGTGTGAAACGAGTCTTGAATACAAATCAGTAAAATTTTCATCTAGAAATAGATGGCGCTTGCGGTCATCCTCATGCTCACAGAAGTAGTAATTGTAAAATATCCAAAGAATGAGAATGGTAAAGACGTTCAAAGTAAGTGTTGTAAATTGTTCATATGTAATCCGAACTAAAATGGGTTATATAACAAAAAAATACATAAAAATAATCTACTCCAGTACTATTCTGACAACCTTAACAAAGTAATGTACTAAAATTTTGTAGTAAAACACATATAATTCCAGCGAACATCCTAATAGAATATCCCACGAAACTGCAACAAAACTAGAAATTACCGTCAGCTCTGCTCCTCCTTTACACTCTTCCCCGTTTAGTGCTCCCGGTGCATGTGAATTGAGAACGTCTTATCTCGGCTCGCAGTTCTCACATCAGAACCTGCCATATTACTTTCCCCCGTGTTTCACTTATTTATTCCGCCGTTTGCTTCTAGTTTTTGGGGTTGTTACAGCCGGATATCTCTCCCTCGACATTCGCAATTTTAATTCGTGCACTTTCTCCCCCTTCGCACTTCGCACACCTCGCCCATCAAAAATAGACGACGAGGCTGATACGAAATTATTATTAAATGTAGTGTGGATTGTGGATGCGCCGCTACATATATTTATTCATAAAGGCCCAATTTAAAAATGTAATTTTATTATCTCGCACACATATGAGGATATCCAAATAATACTGCATCACGCAAAATTTGTGTTTAACATGATAGTAATTTGCACCTGGGAATAGTCGAGCGTAAAATCTCTTTGTGCAAATAATTTAACAATCTAATAATTCACTTTGTATTTGACTTAAAGCGATATACCATTGCAAACATCAGTTACGCACACAAAATAATTGCAGCAGACTCTCTCTCGGCTTTGTTTGCTTTGTTGGGATTTTGCTCTATTAATATCAGCATGCACATAATGCCAGACGAAACATTTTTCTTTTTAGTCTGCTCTTTTTGTGATAAGTTAATACTAGTTGCTTTCATTTAGAAAATATTAAAATATGAATAATTGATTGGACCATTTTAAACCGTATAATTGTTTTTATTTTTGTGTTACAGGCGAATTTGACGCATCTCAGCAGGAATGTGTTTGTTCCTGGCGTAGGACAAGGAATAGCCAAGTGTCCATACGATCCAGCGGATAATTCGACTGCAGTTTGGGTACAAAGAGGAAATCCTGGCGACTTATCTGGCCTCTATTCAGGAACTAACGCCGAATTCACGAAAGCCGATACCGTTATTTTCCGAACGGACCTTTTCAATTTGACAACAGGTCGGAAGGAATTTACTTTCAAGAGGACGCTCAAGTACGATTCCAAATGGCTCGACAGTAAGTGTCTCGTATTTTAATTGTTCCCCATAAACTAATTGGAAATAAATCCCTACTTACTAAAAGAGAAAAACTGGTCGAACCACCCCCGAAAGTCATTTCGGTAATTATCACACCCTCTTCTAATAAAATTACTTGGCAATGGCATTCATAATCATAAAGGCGAACTCGTTTTCGTGATTCGAGTCGTGCAGGGTTTGCAAGTTTTATTAGTTTGTTGCAGACTCGTAAACTGACCGGGAGGTTTATATGCGCCAGTGGCTATCAAATGTACATCATTTTTGGCTGATCGTTATTCATTGGATCATTCCAAGAATTCGTTTAAACGCGTGCATCATTTATTATAGTAGCAACGCCACTGTAAAGTCTGTTAGTTGTTTGTTATTCTGGAGTCAATGTAAGGATAACGTTAACGTACATTTATTTTAGTTTACTTTTGTCTTGTTGAAGTTTATAAATTTATAACTTTTATAAGAATTTAATTTATTTTTTAGCGGAATTAGTAGTTAAATCGACAAATAATATCAATAATATAATTTTTTTTAATCTTTTCTAAAACGTTTTTTTTACAACATTGAGAAATAGTTGAATTCTAACAGCATTTAGAAATTACACTCCTTATAAAATAATGTTGCAATTGGCCAGATTACTTATTAGTTTCAGTATAGCCTGGAATTTTTAAATATCTGGATTGGAGTGAGGCTAATTTAAGAACAAATAATTATTTTTAGATACAAACTGAGTCGGGTAGGTTTAGTAAATGAATTGAATACTTCAAATTTTTATTTTATATTCATGTTTATTTAATCGTATTCAGGAACACAAGGAGACATCATTTGCGGCACAGTACAGTTTACTACAGTAATAAGTAACTGCGTTGAAACTAGCTGCTACACTTACTAATGTACGGTCTACTGCTTCAACTAGTATATGTATTTCCGCAGATACCCCGTAAACTCGCGCACAACACTATTTTAAAAATGAACTTTAGTAACATTTTGGGTCAAGATGAATGGTTTCGACTACAGGAACTGGGAATCGGTGATTATTTCTATTATTTGTTTTAAGTATTATCTTGACGATGTTACTCCGATGGAAATACTAGACGAAACGTTTTGCTAGGAATTCCAACTAGTCACGTGAAGTAAATTCACCTGGTAGAAAGATATAGCTGACTGATAGAAGTCTCGATCTGGATGTTTGTACAACAATCCATAAAAATTGTGCTCTTCTTGATCATTTAGTAATTGTAAAAAGGTGGTAACAGGTCTGATTAAAGTTGGGATTTTTTCGGCAAAAGGACAAAGTTTTTAGGAGTCGGAAAGCTATGTGTCGATTGGTTTGTAATTTGAACCGTTATCACTAAAATTGTAAATAAGAAAATTGAAGTATTCACAGATGAAATAACGCTTTTTAACCGGAGTGTAAATTCTGCTTTCTTCAAGAGAAGAGAAACTGAGTATTGCCATAAATATAGGCATATATAATTCTATTAAACTTTGTTCCTAAAATGCTATCCATACATGAAGTGGCTTCTATGGCACATCGTCAAAATGGTAGAATCTAAAATCAATCAGTGCATCTTCATTTTTAGTACTCATTTGTCAATAAGAGAGAGCACCTGTTATTATTAAAAGCGAACGAAGATATAGTTTTACATTTGTTAGAGAATTTACTATATCCCCGAAGGGTTGAATTTGTTCACTTTGAGAGTTAGTTTTATAACTGTTATGGCGAACATTAATAAATTCGGTGTACCATTGCTCATCTGTGAGCTATCGGGTTCGGTTATTGGTTGATTTTAAATAGACACTGATTGCTTGATTATATCGTGCTTATAAATGTGAGTCTTGGTTTATCTAAATATATGGAAGCGTAGTCATCTACTATCTCAGAAATGGGTTTCTCTGAAGCAAGATTTAACTTTAAATTGTCAATGTGGTACAATTTATTTCACTTGTTAAAGAAGTATTACTAGTTAATTTGGATGATAGTAATTGATAGCACTAATTTTTAATGTGGAAAGTCTATTCGGTTTATTATTATGTTAAGAAAAAATCTCGGGAATATTTATAGTTTTTGACCTATTGCGCATTATCGTTCTTCAAATTTAGTTTGACATTTAAAGCTTGTACTGCCTCAAAGTTAATAATTGAATAGCAAGTATCTTTCAGTAATGGTTATGTGAACTGTGAATCTTACCACGTTTTGACTTAAATACCCTCATAATTTTAATATTTTATAGAGTTAATTTGAATAGGTTTGATAAAATTTTATCTACTTGACTAAAGACTATGTCAGATAGACAAGAAACCTCACTATGGCTATCCCTTAATTCCGAAAATGTGCAGTTTAAGATTTTAATGACAGGTGATTGTAATATCTACATGTTTCATGAAGTTTTAATTATTAATATTAGAGTTTTGGTTTTAATATTTACTGGCTCATGCAGAACACACATCACCGATCTCCGCACTGCTGATTATTTTCCTTTGGTAAATCCTGGACAGAATCAAGATCAACAATAATCTAAGTTGATATTTGCACATTTGTTTTACGTGCGTTATGATAATTTGGAGCCGAAGGGTTTGTATTTTATCAAATAGTATCATTGTTATAATCATAATGCCTAAAATTATAGCATAATAAGTGTATTTACTTAAAAAGTTTCAATTTATTTAATGCTCCCGAAATATTTTGGGCGTCTACTAAACCAGTCTTTGTGTGTGTCGGGAAATGTACGCCTAACGATAACGCTAAGTTTTGCCCAACGGGGGACTCGCATTCACAACCCTATGGATTTAGTGAGATTTACTATGTTCAGCTGCGGAGGTTGCAGAAAAGTTTGGGAATTGGCGAATTTTGCGATGGAGATATTATGCAAGGTTATTGTTCAGTTAATTCTGAAAATATATTTTTTTATTTGGAACGTTTTTGTTGGATGCTTGTTCTTCTGCGAAATAATTCTTTCTATGCAATATACTTATTGTACCACATTTGCATATATCAATGTCTCCTTTTTACTCACGTCACAACAGCTCTGGAGTTTACTATTTACTACATTTTCATTGTTCTTCCTGAAGAATATATCTATGAGCAGTAGCGCAGCGCCTAGTGCTCAACAATAAGCAGAGCATATATACTTGTAGAATGTAGAAATTTGAATTCGTACCTTTTGTGAGTTAAAAATAACGACTTGAGGCTGGCTGACGACTCGAGCAACGGGAGTATTGAAGACGGGATGCAAGAATGCACTGGTCACACATTCCGACAGCGGGAACTTGTGCAAATGATAAAACTATTGTACATTAAATGAATATATTTTTATTTATTATACGTTTTTGTTTATCTTTAAATTATAATTGTTTAATTTCAGAACCAAATTTTGTCGGATCTTTCGAAATCGGAGAATACGTATTCTTCTTCTTCCGCGAAACTGCCGTAGAATACATCAACTGCGGAAAAAGCGTATATTCGAGGGTGGCCCGTGTTTGCAAACGTGATACTGGCGGAAAAAATATTCTTGCTCAAAACTGGGCAACATATCTCAAGGCCAGATTGAACTGCTCAATACCAGGAGAATTCCCATTTTACTTCAACGAAATCCGTAAGAAACATTTCCAATCAAAATTATTGCCATACTAATTATATAAATTTCAGAGTCCATTTACAAAGTACCCGGTGATGATGTTAAATTTTACGGTACATTCACAACATCGACGAACGGATTAATGGGTTCTGCGATATGCTCTTTTAAATTAGAAGATATCCAAGCAGCCTTTAACGGGAAATTTAAAGAACAAGCAACTTCATCATCAGCTTGGTTGCCAGTGTTATCCAGCCGTGTTCCAGAACCCCGTCCAGGAACATGCGTCAATGATACCGAAACTCTTCCAGACAACGTTTTGAATTTTATAAGATCACATCCTCTTATGGATTCCGCCGTAATGCACGAAAATGAGAAACCTGTTTTCTTCAAACGCGACTTATTCTTCACAAAATTGGTAGTTGATAAGATTAATGTGGATGTTGGTGGTGCTGTATTGGATTACACTGTATATTATGCTGGGACCAGTAAGTTTTGTTGTGAACATTTTAAATAAAAACTAATTTTTGTTTGCAAATAATATTTATTTTGTTATAGATGATGGAAGAGTACATAAAATAGTGCAGTGGGCTAAAGAAAATGAAGAATCATCCTCAATTTTATTGGATGTTTTTGATGTAACCCCGGGTGAACCCATTCAAGCTATGGAAATTTCCAAAGAACATAAAGCTCTTTATGTTGCTTCAGATCACAGAGTCAAACAAATTGATTTGGTTATGTGTAATAGGAGATATGATAACTGCCTTAGATGTGTTCATGATCCTTACTGCGGTTGGGATAAAGATACTAATGTTTGCAAACCATATTCTCCAGGGTATGCATTTATTTATTACAAAAATAAATTTTAAAATATGCTACTAAATGTTTGTTTTTTAGACTATTACAAGATGTCTCAAATACTACCATCGATGTATGTGATAGCAGCGTAGTAAAAAAGAAGATGGTAGTAACATGGGGCCAAAGCTTGCATTTAGGATGTTTCCTAAAAATGCCAGCGGTTCTCGCTTCACAAACCATAACATGGTATCATTACTCCAAGGAAAAGGGTCGCTATAAGATTGTATTCAGGTATTTTGTAATTTTGCTTCTAATTATTTGTTTTAACATTTGATTTTATTGCAGGCCTGATAAATACATCGAAACTTCTGAGCATGGACTGGTCATCATTGCTGTAACTGAGGCTGATGCAGGACGCTATGACTGTTGGATGGGTGCTTCCTTGTTGTGTTCGTACAATGTGACAGTAGACGCCCATCGTTGTTCTGCACCAGCCAAAAGTAATGAGTACCAGAAGATATATTCAGATTGGTGTCATGAATTTGAAAAGTACAAATCTGCCATGAAGACATGGGAGAGAAAACAAGCGGTAAGCATAATAACATGTAATTAAGATCATAACCTAACTCAATCTAACATAATTATCAAATATTCTGAATATTATCATTATAAATGAGTATCGATTACTTGTAAAGAGTAGTGGGTCTTTACATTATTAACATTATTTTTATGTAAATTTTAATAATGTGATCAGTAGAGTAGCAAGACTCTTTATTGTCCCGAGGTAAAGCAACCATACTTACAACCACCATTTACTCAAAAAAAACTTGATAATTTTATACAAAATAGCAACAACCAAAAAAGTTGTTTTCTAGCCTATTGTCAGCTTCAAAATAGATTACATTTTGGCGCATTTTTAATGTTGGGTAGTCCTTTATTACCATGTTAAAAGGTGTCAGGTACCAGGCAATTAATTTTTATAAATTAATGAAATTTGAAATGAAGCCGGTATACACATTTAAATTATTAGAAATGCACAAGGCATAATAAATTTGAATAATTCAGAAATAATTAAAGAATATGTCTTATCGCATTCTTTATTTTGATCCAATTAAAAGATCCAGGCAATTAATTTTTATAATGTAAAATTAAAAGTTTTAAGCTGGGTTTATGCACCGATTGTAGTTGTTAACATAAAAATTAAAATAAGCACAGAAACGTGCGTATGACATGTAATTGCAACTGTATGAGCAGTTTTAAACTATAGTTTTACACCAAAATCGCATCTCCATAAGCGGTTATATGCTTTTTTTTTGCCAGGTGGAATCCTTTATGGACACAGAGCAAAGTTCCTCCCTTGCCCAGTAGTGTGCAAGTCCCGTGTGGGGTGTGTAATCACGGTATACGCACTAAACCACCAAGTTTCTTCTAGAAGCTCGTTTTAGAACTACCTTTTAGGTTTAGAGCGGTTACATGCTATGCGCATCTTTCTGTGCTTATTTTAATTCCTATGTTTACAACTAAAACCAATGCATAAATTGCGCTTTAACTACCAAGCAATTCATTTATATGAATTTAAAAAATTTGAATGTAAACAAATTATTGGCTTTTGTTGAGCAGCTACTGAATTTAAGGTTATGTTACGCTTGACATCCGTTGATTTATTATTATACTAATCATATGTTCTTGTTTCTATTTGCAGCAATGTGCATCACGGCATAATGATAGCAACCAAAATAGCCATCCAAATGAGATAATTCGACCCTTAGTCTGATAGCTGATGCAGCACGGTCCACTTGCATTAACCTTCCTAGGAATCCCTTTATATTGGACTGCAGTACTCTTCATGTAAATAGTTAATACGAATAAATAACGATCAGTGCAAAGTGCCCAAAAAAATTGTGTGACATTAATAATATGAGAACGGACTGGACTATCAGGGAAAATTAAATCGATCGTGTAAAAAAAAATTATCGACGCAATGAAAATGGACCCAATTTTATAATTTTAGAAGGGCCACGATGTGTTGTAGTAACATAATTCTTTTGAAATTAATTTTGGGTATTTTTGTAACCGAATTTCAAAGCGCTTTTAATAATTCATTTTCATCAATTTCTATAAAATAATAATAAATCTTTAAAGAAAATATTGTAGGTCTGTGATATACATGTATCGTAAAGATGTGAAAAAAGTGTATTTTATTATTTAAACATTAACAGATGTTAATTGTGCAAAACAATCAAGTTTTATTGTAGTTTGGGATATTGTATTTTAGTAGCAGCAGCAACAACGGACCAAAGTGATGGACGATTTTAAAACGAGAGTGAGAGAGATTGTTGATTACAAACTGTAATAATTTTAGTGCGTATAAAAAGCAATACTTTTTCCGCTTGCATTGTCTTGGTCCCTTAAAAAACCCTTGAATAATTATCGTAGTTGTAAATAATTAAAATATACAAACTGTGACAGCCATTTTACTTTGTCTGCATCTTTTTTGTTCCGTTCATTATATACTTGCCAGTTTTACTCACTTAAATTTACGATGCCAAATGATATAAAATTAATCTAGCTGTGTGTAAATCTAACAAGTATAAATGCCATCTTTTCACTCGTTCACTAAGAGACAATCATCATGATGTTGAATATTTTTAAAAGCCATTTATATATAATATGTATAACCAAATGTTTTTATTTATTTTATTTCAAAATACATTTTTATAGGAGAAAATAATGCATAACTTTAAACTTCTCTAAATAGTGTTGACAAAATAAAATGTATGGAACATGTAATGTTAATAAATAAAGTGAAAAATAAATAATGTAGATTTACAGTTTTGTTACATCTGTAAATACCTATGTATAGTTATTTATAAATCATATTGTAATTCTAGCTACATTCATTACTTACTACCTTAATTTTGTAATTTTCTCGCTCTTAATTATTGTAATGATAAGTTTAAACAAAGGTAATAGTGAAATACATATCTTCATGCAATAACTTATTCATTTTAACTGCCATTTTATGTTCCCTCCTTATATACATAATGTTGTTTTTAATAATTGTCTGTATTTAATAATTAGACGAATATTATTCACTTCTGTGAAGTGTTTTTATCGTATAATTTTGTAAGATTTATTTTTTAATTTAGTTGAGAAATTTTAAAGAAGTATTACTTATGTTAATATATGTTAATTTTAATAATAACAGAAAAATGTACATATATTACTCAAATTGACATTTAGTTTATGCTCTAGCTACAGAAATCCAAATGTAAATTGTAATGCATATATCGCTAATTGCTCTCTGAATTATTATAAATAAAGATTATATAAGTAAGCCTATACTTCATTTCATAATGAATTGAACATATTAATCAGCTCAGTTAATATGATGATTTTTTTGTTAATCAAAATTTTTGTTTAAATTTTGAACCAAATTGAAATTAATATACGAAATTAATAAATCGACGTTTATGTAATTATGATTATTGTCATTAAATATATTACAGCTCTATTGTTAAGCTTTCATTCGAATTAGCTAATGAAATTTTGTTGTAATAACTGCTTTTTTATAAATTTAAAAATTACAGTTAGGATATAGTATACTTTTTAACTAGCTTCAGCAAAAGTAACAATACAACGGATTTTTTTCTTTGTTATTTAATTTAGCTATTTTTTTAGAGGTATTTGGTTAGGGTAAGTAATAACAGTAATTATTTTTTCTATGACTACTTGGGTAATTTCTTAGTTAATGTTTAATCAGAGAATCGCATACCTTTGATATTGTTATGGAATTTTTTCTTCTAATACTGTTTTAAACCATAACATCTTCTGATCTTCTATTTAAAATTAGGGCAGAAAACCATCAGGATTTGTATGGAAGCAATATCTTTCCTATTTTTATTGACATTTGCTCAATTCATCCTCCCGACGAACCTGCTCATCTGATTAAACCAAAGCACATCAACAGGCCCAAATATAGAGAATGTATCTTGAGTAAATTTTCATATGACACCTTCCTGATTATTCTAGTCTTGAAAACTGGGTTTTAGATGCAGCCATGACTTCTTCTTCTGATAGGCCTACACAATCTCACAAATCGCATTGTATTCCTTATTCATGGTGGGCCAAAGAATGCACCGAGGTAGACAATAAAAGGAAACAATTCATCTTAATATTTAATCAAACCCGTAAAACATCCCATCTTGTTGCGGTGAGAAAGGCAATGGACGAAGCCAAAAATCTCGAGCTACAATTATTTTTGTAACGCTCTAAATCGTACCTGCTCTGCAGCTTATGTGTGGTTTGCTAAAAATTCAATAGACCAGTAACTCCAGTTCGTGACAATACATGGAAAAAAGATTTTTTCTCCAATGTTTTTTCTCCCCTATTCGTGTAACAAGAATAAGTGATTATTCCAATAAATATCAAACGTGCCCTTCCTCACCCTTTAACTAATACAAATCTTGTTAGAAGAACTTAATTTAACCTTAGATAATAGGAATGATTGCCTTGGGTCATGACAATATTTTGTGTTCTATGATAAGAGAATTGGCAGGCTCTACAAGAGACCATTTAGTTTTTATAATTAACAATATTGTACGACAGGGTGTAATTCCAGAGAGCTGGAAAATGTTCAAAATAGTTGCCATTCCACTGACCTTATCCCTAGTTTTAGACCGATTGCGATCTCCTCATGTGTACGAAAAACTTTCTTGAACATCATTAAAGCTTTTTCTAGTGAGATGGTGCGAATCTAACGGCTTATTTTCCCATCCATTGCGGAGTTTAGAAAAGGACATAGTATATATAAAAATCCAAACTTCATCTTTAAACTAATGCCCATGCGTATATTTTCTGGATATTAAAAGAGAGTTTGACTATGTATGCATTACTCATTTGAATGAGCTCCTGACAGTTCTGTTTATCCATTTTCCCCTGATCAGTCTAATAATTGAACTTTTTGCGAAAAATGACTATTCACCAGTTCCTTACCAGATGATTCACATTTGTTCTCATTTTGTAGTCAACTTCCTCAGCAACTTAAAAAAACGGAATAACGCAATAAAAATTTATTTGGTAGCCATAAACTCTATCCCCGTTGATGCAACAAGTCAGACTAAAAGATCTAAATATTTCAGCACTATCAAAAAAGAAATCAATAACGTTTGGTTTAAAATCAACCTCTTCAACAGTAAATGGGAAATTAATTTGTTAGGTTGATTAAGATCAGGTCACTTTTTTTAGGACGTAGCGAGGCCTTGGCCTCATCAAGTGGCCCTTGCAAATAACTTGCGCATGGTATTACCTTAACGGTTTTCTTCTCTGCGCAAATCCTGATGTTACCTGTCCTTGTCATCCTCCATCTGATTCTTGCTGTGGTTATGGTTTAAGATGAGCTGGTTTCTGCTTTGTGGAATTCACACAGTCAAGCTGCGGCAACACATGCTGTCCCCGGCCCATCTCCACCTATAACCGTTAGCGTTTCCTTTATTTCTTACCTTTCCATCCATCTTTGCTCTCTCTTCTTTATCCCAATCTTAAGTTGTTTAGTCTGCTAGTATGTTTTGT
>JARJEC010053376.1:0-10683 GCA_030264575.1 Tachinus sp. AB-2021 | reverse complement strand
GTCACTACTTATGGCCTAGAAACCAAGATGGAGATTACGAACCTGCCAGCGAGCGATGGAACGTAGTATGCTAGGCGTAAATCATAGAGAGAGACGACGAAATATAGATATAAGAAAAACCATTGGAATATAAGAGATAATACAAAGGATAGCGGAGCTTAAATGGAGCTGAGTTTGTCATGTGGCAAGAGACAAGAACGAAAAATGGACGCATAGATTGCTAAAATGGTGACCAAGGATGACCCGCGACAGAGGATGACCATAAAAAACATGGATAGACGACGTCAAGGAGACTGCAGGAAAGCAATTATTTTGTATTTCACGTTCACGCCAAATTAAAGCAGGTTTATTGTCTGCTTGCAAAGTAAATCTCTGACTCGTCACTAAACTATACTTGTCCCCCATTCATTATGGTCCCAATGCATATGCTCCGCTACCCACATTCTACGCGATCTTTTATAATCTGCAGTAAGTGGAACACAAACCAATGGTCTTCAAGCATATAGAGTCATGACATAAAGACGAAATCTTATTATTTGTGTTGATACCAACCTTCCAGTTACAGCTGCAAACTCACTTCTGAACTGTGTTGCATTAAGTGTGCAATTCCTTCGTGCAATTTGCGAAAGGTAACGGTTATCTCTTGGTGTTGTTAATGCTGGTCTACCTTGTCCTTGTTGTCGTCAAACACCTTCAGTTTGATTAAACCAATTCCAAAGTCGAGAAATTACACTTTGGCTCACTCCAAATATTTGTGCAACAGTTTGAAGCGTTCGTCTACCTTCCAGTTGACCTACAGCTCTCCAAACTTCTGATTCGAACAGATCATTGTGTTTCCAAGAGTGCGTTGACGCGAGCTTTTATACCCTTCGACAATGATCGCATTAGAACTTGCATAAACCAGTTCAAATACGGCAAAGCTTACTTAAAAATGTTGCATATGAACTATAAAAAATATTAGATGATAATATTTCGACTGACTGTTTTTTATTAACGTTTTTATAAAATATCCGCTAATTGTTTTGAGCAGTGTAGATTTTTCAACCTGCTTCCTGTTTTTTGTCGTTGTCTCCGAGCAAAACCATTTAAAAGTAAAAATTCTATATGGGCAATTTTCTTCAAGGCCGTATTCATTGCCACACAAATCTATTTCAGTTCCAGTTATTGATTGTATATTTTCTTTCTATATTGCGTTAAGTAAACTTAAATTTTGTCGTAAAAGAGAAAGAAGATGTAAAGTTGATGAGTGGAATTGAGATGGATCACATCACTATAAACAAATTGAATTTGACAATCTAATTAATAATATTTGTCAGTGTTGGATACATAACCCCATATTAATGTAAAGAAATCAGTTTAGTTCATTTATTTTGATACACATTTAATAATGCATTTAAAAAACGGACGCTGGTGGTAGGGCGTAGATGATTCCAAAAATATTCAAAAAATTCTACACAAATCCAAAAAATTGCTGACAATTTTACGCTTGCAACATCACAATTCCTCGGTGAAATTAAAATATTTTTACGAAATTTTCATTAAAATGTTATCCGAAACTGTCTGTAGATATGGTATCTACATATGAGGGGTGTAGGTAATTCAAAAGGTACAATCTCCACTTTTTAATATTATTGAGTTAGTTATAAAATCTTGTTGCAAATTACATGACACTGAAATTAATATGTAATAATGTTAAGAAGTCTTTCTAAATAACTCAGCAGAAGCACACAGAAATCAGTTTTAACAAAAAAAATATTATTTTGGAGATTGTACCTTTTGAAACTACACCTCTCATATGTGTTTTCCATAGAAACAAACTCAAAGCCGTAAAACTGCCTAGAAATAAAAACATAATTCGATGGCTTTATGAAAATATTTTTTGGAAAATTGTAAGTCGAATGTACTTTACAGTTTTGTTCAAAACTCAAAAGTTAAGGAGTTATGTGCGATTTTAAGTTTAACAGTAAAAATAATTAAAATTTTTAAGGTTTTGTAATTATTTTGTCATATTGCTATGATAACATTGTTTATTCTTTGGCGCTCTAATTTTAAGATTTATTTAATATTACTAGGTCTTCAAATCAAAAATATGCTGATATTCACTTTATTTGCGGATGCTGTGGTAATTTTCCCAAAGTTACTGCTGCAAGGGCCCGTGCCTATCAAAGAAGAAGCTATATATAACCTATAAAAGAAGAAGAAACTTGCAAATTATAGCAAAAAATGTCTTTTCCGATGATGGAAAATGTAAAAACAACATTTTTTTTATTTCACGTATTCCGCTTATACAAAGGAGATGTTAAATAAATATTGACATATAGCTTTTTTATTTTTTGCAATGAAACATGTTTTGTAACAAAATATTTAAAAAAAGGATAAAGAGATTTTTACAAAGTTATATAAACACATTTTTTTATCTGGATTACAATAAAAGTTGCGGCTGATGTAAATTGTATGAAGGCAATTAACAAAAATTAATAATATTTCATTATATTTATTTCAGAGCAGTTATTTATAAACTAAAAACAATTATTAAAAACTGCAACTTCTACATTGTGTTTATCTAATACAATACTATTTTATTGCGATCTACCCAGCCATGCGCTAGATATCAACATTTTTACTTTTTAAATAAAAGATAATTTCTAATATTAAAAACCTACTTGTTCAAAAATGTTTTTGATAAACACATATTTAAAATATTATTTGTGCAAAACAAATAACAATAAACAAACAATGCGGCTTTTCTTCAACAAAGAATCTTCAAAATGTGTAATCTTAATCAAGTTCTCAGCTTATCAGCAGAATCAATATTGGCCTGGATTTTTTTGATTTATTGTTTACAAAACCTGTATTGTATTGGAGTAGTATTTATGATTAAAAGTCAAGTTCAAGTCTGGTTGCCAGTTCAGTAATCTCTCAACGCATTTCCTAAATTAGTGAATGCATTTGTTTACAAATGTGTTGTTTAAAGTGCATTGATTATTTAAGCATTTTTTTCTTTGTGATAGATATGTTTTTGACCTTTTGTTCGATTTTCAAGTGCAATAATTTTGGAACTTTCCGAAAATCTGAAAATTTTAAGTAAACAAGCAATTAAGTGCTAAAATCTAGAATATTATCGTTAATGTGGTCACGTATGACAAATTGTTTAATTTTGTGCAATATATTTTTTAATTTAATATTTAAAGACAATAACTACTATTGTATACGTACTTACTTTTTGGGTTAACTTTTTCAGGTTAAGAATACTCGTGTTGAGCACACCTTCTTTCGGATAAGCAGAAAAACTGTAGGTTAACCTCTAGAGTCGGTGATTATTACAGAGATGACAGAAATAAGCTGTTTATTATAATGAATGGGATAATCAACGATGCTATGGATGATTGAAGGACAAAGAAACTTGAGAGTATCTGCTATGCATACAACATGTACGCACAGTTTACTTTGATAAACATATGCTAACTCACGAAGAGATGAAAACAATATCTTTGCAGAAGTTCCTGGACTTTATAAAAAAGACAGATCTACCAAAATTGCAACACGTCAGAGGTGTACAATAAGACCACTATAACTTCAATGCAACGACACATATGTAGAAATGACTGTAAAACATGATGACTATCAACACTTTTTTGGAGGATGGGGAGTCAGTCGAGGAAAGTATATATAATTCAGAATTGTTATGTAAATAAATTACAAATAAAAATATAAAATGTTACAAATCGATTATTGTCATGCTTTAATATCATATCAACGCATTATTCAAGTAACATAAGTGGTTGATAATTTTGAACATTTTATTATTGCGTTTACTGTATTTAGCATATAAGCTTGACTTTCTTCTAAGGTCTTGTCTTATTAAGCAGAGATTTATAGTTTTTGATGCACAATCTCAGCATAGTTTCTTTATTTTTCCTCATTTTTGGGTCTTTCTATTAGATCCTCATTTGTTGCTTCGTGGTTTAATATTTGCTCTTTTCTGCTTGACTGAAAAATTATTCTTGAATATTACCCTGACCACGAGGAACAATCCTTTTTTTTATTTTTTATTTCTTTTATTATTCCATTTTGAAGTGAAAAATTATTTATCTACATAAAAATGTAATGAACTGATGCCATTTAAGTTTTTGAAAATAATGCCTAAGAGATGTTGACCGTCTTTATCAATGCACTTTCTTACTCTGCTTTTGAAGTTCTCCCACGTTCTTTTTAATATTTGCTGATCAATCAGTTGGATTTTACAAGAAATTCCACCATTAAGTTTATTTAATGTACGGGTTTAGTCAAAATAAATGCAAGATTTTAGGTAATCCCAGAGAAGAACGCGAAGGCTAGGGCAAAATGAGTATATGGATATTCTTACAGTATGAGCTGTTACACCTTGTCTTATTGAAAAAATTACTCTATCATGACTGAAATGACTTAACTTTACAAACACACCTCAGCACGTCTCCCACCTTTGACTGCCTAGTAGAGTCCCAAAAAAACGATTGTTCCTCGTAGCCTTCTTGTTCATAAAATAATATACAGATTCTATAAACAACAAACCTCAGCAAACCAATTAGACTTTGTTAATGCTATGGACACCTAGGAAATCTTGATCTCCAATCAAGTTTTCTTTCAAAGTTACAGGGATGTTAGCTGCATATATATGTCTGGCTGATTGACGTTTTTGGACACGCGGAAACAAGATCATGCACAGATGAAAAAAGAACCTATGACGCAAACACACTGCCAGCGCAATAATAAACCTAAACAAGCATATTGAGGTCAAAATCAAAAACTTCATTAACTCTTAATTAAGGAATAAAGATTTTCAAAACAAACACTGCTATAGCCCGACACAAACATAGTATCAAACATATTTGAATAACAGAAACAACTGCAATAGCAACTCATCTCTAAATATATTATGTTAAAATAGGCTGCTATAGCAGTTTTGGCACCAACTTGAAAACTGCTATATTCCGGTTTTCAATGTTCGTTAAAAACTATAACAAACATTGAAAACTATTACAACTCTAGATTTCTTAATTAAGCATCAAAGAAGTTTTTGATTTTAACTTCAGTATTCATGAAGAAAGCCTTTTTCTAGCAGGGTTGTTTAACTTTGACAGAATTGTTTTAAAAAAATCTGAAGTAATTTGTAGAGTTGTAGTCTAGATTAACTCAACATTAACCCCGTTGCCGCTAGTATATTTTCTAAACATTTTCACTATACTTACTAAAATAACAAACCATTTTTGTCTCTATCTCATTATATAGGATTTTAAAAGTTAGTTAATTAAAGCTTTAGATTTTTATTTGCTGCTTTTCAATCAATTTAATTGTGTTTACAGACGTTTTTCTATCTCTACTAATATTCTTCACCAATCATTGTCATTTTAGTTTTATTAAACAAACAAATGTTTTATTAATGCAAGTTGAATAATGTGATGGCTCCTGCTTTGTTTATAGATTTCTTCTTGAATGGTGGTAGCCTTTACTACGTGATACTGCTTTTTTTAAATAAAACAACTTTTTATATATCTTATCACAAAAATATTTATTAAACCGGACTAGTTTCGACCAATTACCTGGTCATCATCATACGGTGATAGAAACAAATAATGTCGTGATAAGATATATAAAAAGTTGTTATTACTCATACATTTCTTGTTGTTGTAAACACAGTTTTGTTAAGTGAGTAAACTGCCAAAATTATTTTTGCTGTTACGGTTTGTTAATAAGATTTTTCCTTCCGTGAGATTGTTCAAAAGATTCAATTCTTTACATATGAAGTAAGTTCGACCTTGGTCTGCGTGCTTTGTTCATGTTCAATACATCTGCACAGAGCCAAATTTAAACGTTAGTATAGGTCAAGGTTATCTCTAGCTAATTTGAGATGAGCAAAAGAATTTTTCTATAATTTTTAGTTTCCAATGAATTTTTCGTAATCAGTCGTTTTATATTATGGCCTCTATTTGGTTTATTTTAAGTTTTGGTTAAGTTATGGATACAACACATCTTTTGGGCACTTTTTTAAGTAAAATCCAGTGGCGTAGTTAGTATATTTTTCTGACTTTAAATTTTTGAGATATTTGATCAATTTTATTTTCAAATGGAAACTATAGTGTGCTATATTCAATATATTTCAGAATGAATAGTGTGCTATATTTTTATAAAATATGGAATTTGATCCTGATTTCAACGATATATAATTTATTTCGTTTGGTGTTAGGAAAGAAGGATAAATCCAATTTTTGTAAGTAACTTAACTAAAATCTATACAAATTAAAAAGTTGCTGCTAATAAACTGATTTTTTATATGACTAATTTTGCTTGTTTACATTTGCAACATTGTTTCTTGCGTATCCTTTTGTTTTAATATGCAAGAAAAATCGCTATTTTTATTTATAAACAAGTTCTTATTGTTTTTTTGTCATAAATTAAGTTTTACAACTTAAAATAAATATTAATAAAGTTGTGTGAATAATTGGAAACACGAAATCTGACTTGGTGTAGATAATTGTTTTTAATAACTGCAAACCGAACAAATTATATATTGTTAAAATCAAGATAAAATTCTATATTTTATAAAAATATAACGCACTATAGTTTCCATTTGAAAATCAAGTTGATCAAATTACTCTAAAATTAAAAGACAGAATAAAATACTGACTACGCCACTGGATTCCACGTAAAAAGTGCCTATAAGACGTGTTAGTCCTGTATCCATAACTGTAATGTTTCATAGGTGAAACATCAACCGATAATCTGTTGAGGTTTAATTGAGGAATTAAAAAGTACGTATTTCTCGTGTTGCTGGTAATAATGTGACATATAAGCACATTCATGCGTGCGCCTCCACACCTCCGCCCTTAAAACATCGTAAAACTACTTCTAATGGTCGTCAAACATAAATCGTGTAGGTGGTTTTCATACACGTTTGGATGTTTTAGAAACTTCCTCACTCGTTTGTATAGCATGTTCAACTCGATCCTCATCAATATCTACACTATCATTATTTTTTATTTTCTTTTTCCTCTAGTATGGGAATACCATCATCGAAATTAATTCTTGATTTTACAATTTGATTTGTATGTTTTTTTCATATTACATTTCCTTCTACTTCAACTAAATATACATCTTTTCTTATTGGTCTAGCAGTTTTACCGTTAATCCAAGAAGCATTTTTCTCATTCCTTACAAATACTCTCCCCCCTACTTCAAATTTAACATTTCTTTCTCCCTTAAAATTTCTTTTCATGCGATTCTGTTCGTTACAAACATTTCTATTAATATCGTGAACATTTTTTTGCTTGTCATTAGGCATGAACAGTGTAAATCAGGTTCTTAATTCTACCAAATATTAAATAAGCTGGAGAAACTTTAGTTGTCGTGTGTGGTGTAATTCTATAATCAAATAAGAAATGATTAAGAACCGTATTTATACATTTATCTGTTCTTACATTAATGTCTAATGACTTTTTTTAGCTAACTTGACCGTTTTAACTGTATTTTCCTAAATAAGTAGATGAAGTTGTGTTCTATTCCTTGCTTGTTTAAAAATGATTAAAAAATTCTGAACTAACAAATGAAGTTGCGTTGTATGACACTAGGGTGTTACAGATTGCAAATGTCAAAAATGTTGTTCTCAGCATTTTAATGGTAATTTCTGAAGTAATGTTTTTTGTATTAAAAACTTCAACCCGTTTTGAATGCAAATCTAGTAATCCCAAAAAATGATAATTCCTAAATGGTCCTAGGTAATCAACATGAATACGTTCTAAAGGTGACTTTGGCCAGTCCCAAACATTCAGTACTACTTTTTCGGGACTTGCTTGGTGAACTTGACAGCTTTTACACACTTTACAAGTATGTTCTATGTCTTTCTCTAGTTTCGGCCACCAAAAATAAGAGCGTGCCAAACTCTTGATTTTGACAATACCTTGATGAGTTTTATGCACGCTCTTATTTCTTGATAATTGATAACCGATTCCAATACCAGTTCATCGTGGCATTCAGCAAAGGAAATATTCAAGACAGTTTGTAGAGAATGAGGAATAATCAATTTCTTCGGCGTTGAATTTGCAATGCACGGCTGCTCTTTTGCAGCCCACGTTGAAACATCTTCTCCTCGTACCATTTTAAAATTGTAAAATTTGTACTTTAATCAAATGTGCAAATTCGATTTCTTTTGGAACCTTCGGCAAACATAGGTTGTACATAAGTTTGTACCATTCTCCAGTCAAAAGGTTTTAAAAAATTGGTCGCTTTTTAGTGACCTCCGTAATATCATTTGCCACAAAGTAATTGAATAAGCAAGGCTTGTGTAAACACTCCAATCACTGGAACCCACATTAAACTCACGTAAATGGCCTATTGTGTCAGCCATTTTTATAATTTTGTTGCACGTGGTCACAAATTTATTTTAAGTATCAATTCGTGTCTCTATTTCAATGGTTTATAATGTTTTTAATAAAACAATCCTCATCGCCACTGTTGCGGTTTAATTTCTGAATTAAAACGTACGTATTTTTCAAAGTGTTTTTATTGCTGTTAATAAACCCAAATAAAGGTCATAATAGCAAACGGCCGATTTCGAAAAATTACGTTTTTTTTTGGAAACTAAAAATTATAGAAAAATCCTTTAACTACCATTAAACTTATCTCGCAAAATTAGATCTAGATATCCTTATCAGAATTCATCGTTTTTAGTTTCCAAGATAGCCTATATTAACGTCCAAATTTCGCCACCCTGTCGATAATATCAAAATTTATTTTATTTCTTCCAGAAGTCAATTGTTCATGGTGAAAAGAGATTAAACATCTTTTTCATGTCAAACATCTAATACAGTATTAGATCGCATGTTTCTATGTTCACACATATAGTGGATAGCTCAGTTGTAAAGCGCTAGAGGTCGTGGGTTCAAACCCCAAAAATGTGACCAATTTTAATCTCGCTTTCAATCCACTGGTGGTTTGGAAGTCACTTTATAAGCTGTTGGTCCCATCAAAACCCCGCTATGACAAGCCATCGGCTAACTTAGGGACAATGATGTAAAAACATAAACATAAACACGCGCAATAGTTCGCTAAAAACAGTATAAAATGACAAAACAAAAAACAATTCCAAATCATCTTGAGAAAATGATGTGTCTTCAAGCTATTCCCACTATTTTCTATAGTAATACCATTAGGCATTTTGCTTTTGGTTTAATGTGGAAGTGCTCAACTGTATTAGTCCGTCAAAAAATGGTTCCCGATCGTGGGACGCCAAGTCAAAAGTATTTGAAACACATTATAGCAGCATTTGTCGGCTGGACGTCGCGACGTGGCGCAAACGCTGACCTTTAAACAAAATCCTACCTTTACGCGCCATTAAATATTTTACATCAAAAAGATACCAATATTTCAATATTTATATCAATAGTAACTGGAAAGTAGGTAGAAAAGTTGTTAAAAAAGTTGTTCTAAGCTGTACGCTAGTTAAAAATAATAACGCTAGTTAAAAATTATAGTTTCGTTGTCTATTCAAGAATATACTGAATATTGTTTTTTATCCGTTATCCAAGAACAAGTTTACATCTTTTCTTCCAGAATATATGGATTTACATTGTAACTTAAGCAAACGTATTTATACAACAGGAATAAAAAGAGAGAAAAGTCCAGATTGACATAAAATTGATTTAGTGCTTATTTGCTACCCGGGGACAATCCATGTAAAATTGCATCCTTCCCCAGTCTCTTTAATGTGGAGTTTGTATCATAACTATACCTACTGATGCTTTGAGCATGTCGTGAGGTTATTTAATCCACTTTTAGTATTTACAGTGTGTTATTTATTACCACAATGTGATCTGTGCTATGACTCTCTCATGATTATGTCATAATATAGTTTACGCAGTCTAGCTATAGAAATCCGTTGATGTTTGATACACAAAATAACGTTTGGGTGATGTTTAAATTAGCCAAGAAAGTAATTTTGTTGAATTGCCACTTTATAGATATAATTGTACCAACAAACGGATTGTTCAAGCAACGTTAGCAATATTTAAAGATTCAAAGATTCAACAGTTGAATAACGCCCAACTCGTAATTACGGCATTTCATATAATACATGGACAAAATTATCGAATATTTTTTTAAATTTTCATAATTTTTGTTTGTACTACGACGAACAGTTTATTTTAAAAAAATTCAGTGGACAATCTTAAGTTTTTATAAGAAAAAATTTATGAAAAAAAAATTATGCTAAATGTTATCAAAATTAAGAATATTTACTTTATACTTAAATGCCACTAGATAGCAAAGACAGGTCTTCAGATTAAAGTAAGTGCATAGTTAGTAACGTGTATTTTCCCCTCGAGCTCTAATTACTGTTTGCATTCTTCTCGGCAAACTGCTAAGTAGAGTTTGTCTATGTTCTTGAGGAATTGCGTTCCACTCTTCTTGTGCAGCAAAGCTGTTCTATAGTAGTTAGAACAGGATTTCTTCGTCGTATAAGATAGTCCCACACATGTTCGATCGGATTCAAGTCTGGGCTATATGGTAGGCAATCTAATATTTGAATCTGGACTGCATCGAGGTAATTAGTCACTGTACCAGCTGCATGCGGTCGAGCGTTAACGTGCATTAATATGAATCTTTCGTATCCAATATGGGAGCCATATGGCACAACATGATCTTCCAGCATAT
>JARJEC010053338.1:0-11002 GCA_030264575.1 Tachinus sp. AB-2021 | reverse complement strand
TGCAAGTATAATAAAATAACCGAGAGCATGTTTGAATCTTACAAACCTTAATCATAATTACATGAAAAATAATTTAAAAAAATATTTGTACTAAATTTGGGTAGTATATAGTATATAGTATATAGTTTATAGTAAAATAAAGTGGGGTTTTGATTATTTAAAATTCTTTGCTACATAAATTGTTTTATAAATGAGATTTATAAATCATACGAATATACTGTACTGTAGAACCTCTAAAAACCTCATTGAAGAAACACACAACTATTTTCTAATTGTTACTTTTTGAATCACTACGTCTCGTTTGAGACAAATAAAACATCCGTTCGTACAAAGTTGCTATTAAAATTCAATATGAATAGCCCATATAGTTTCTTAAAGTTTTTATTGGTTAATGTATAATTTTTTTAGGCGACAATTAAATATTCTAATAACCTATCATCTACCAGCAAGGCATATCTCAGCTTGACTTTATTCAAGATTTAAATTGCAACGATAATTTATATAATTTATATTTGTTAGTTTTTACAATTTACCATCAACCTCGAAGTCCTTCAGCCGTGTTTATGTAGGTAAATGTGTGTTGAGTTAAGGCTTGTTACGCTAAAATCTTTCTACCAATATCCAGACCGGCATTAATTGTTTTGGAATGATGAATGGTTTCGATCGAGGGGCTATGCGGACACCCATCCAAGTGCTGAGCGGGCCTAACGTTTTTCTCTTACCAATATTTGACATCGACCTTACTATATATACCACCCCTGCGGTTTATTCGATTTTATTTACTTTTGATTTAAATCAATATTAAAAAGCTTGTTTGCGTGTTATAAACATAAACATATTGTCCAAATTCATTCCGGAAACAAGAAATATAACTTAAATTTAATTACTGCTATATCAATAACTATTAAAACAAAAATGGCAAAGAAATAAATGTGCCACAAATCTACCATAGTTACACATTACAAGTATTTTGATGTCTATTTTTAAAAAGTTTTACCTTGCACAATATGTATCAATAATGACTTTTAAACATTATTCCATAATTTTCAGAATAAACATTATACAATTCTACCATATTTGAACCTCAAATATTATAGTTATTTCATATATCTATTTTTATTTAAGAAGCATCGATGGTTCCATGACGAAAAAAATAATATTTAGAACCATTTTAAAACCAAAACACAAACTTTAGGTCTAGTATTCACATTTTTTCAGTTTTCGTACGGTTCTGATCGAGCATGTACGTTAAGGAGTTAAGATATTGTCAGGCTTCAAAATATAATATTCACAAATAACAACTTTTATAGATTATAAAATAATAATTTGTTAAGCAAGTTTCATCTAATACATCTGTATTATACACGAATGACTTGAGGTGACCCCAAAAATATAAGTGTAAATGATTCATATTGGGACTACTAACTGATTAAAGTTGGGGACATCCGCATCAAATACAGCAATTAAGAAAAGTGTTGTACTGACGTGCAACAAGGCTAAATCAAGCTGGGACACAATCGTGCATAAACTATAAACTACCTCTCCCGTGCAGAGACACATCTTCTAACAGACCGTTTAGTACTTCAACTACAAACTAACTACACAAATTATCATTTAGGGAATTGGTTAAAAAGCGTGACTCAATATAATAGTCATCAATTACCTCTATCCATACTTTTAGTGAAAATAATTTCTGAAATTATAATTGCTTCTTGTAAAAAAGTTGTCCATACTTGTTGTATGTAGTATGGGTATAGCTGAGATACCTTCAGAAATTTCCAAAGAAACTTAGGATTTACTTGAAGCATTTATCTTCTTGGTATTAGTTGAAGGATCTCCTTCTATCTCGCAAACTATAGTTTCTTGTGTCGCTGGCGTTGCCACCGGTAAAAGCCTATCTGGGACTGTTTAATTTAAACTATCAGTTTTACGCAATCTGAGATCTATCTAGGCCATAACTGTAGTGCATTTGAGCCAAATTACGATTTTATCATTTTTGAATTTTAATGACTGACACATATACTGTTTGTGGTAAAGAACAGCTAAAGATTAATTTAAAAAAGCACATTAACGTATTACCCTTTTTCTTAATAATGTCCAGAAATTGCCCTGTCCGCACGCCACAGGTTAAACTTAAGTCGGTCACACCAAATCCTCATTGTATATTGCTTCAAATTTTTCATAGTGAACTGGTTACTAAGCCATCATGATCCTAAACATGGTTACTTGATTTGACCTCATGCATTTTCATGGGATACCTTAAAGCACTATTACACTATATTAAAAAGATAAGTAGCAGCAATACGGTTAGAAATCATTGCAATCTACAGAATTGGCGGATCATGATAATATAAATAATTTAATTTCTTTATTAGTACGCTAATTCCTTTTAACAATGAAACGTTTAATTATTAATTTTGTTTAATTTGTTATTTTTACATCCCTAATCGTACTATTCACTATAATGCTTTATCAAACATGAAGTAACAGGGTAATTGTGTAGTTGTGGATATTCTTTTCTCTACACCAAGACAAGTATTTGCAATTTTTTTGTGGTTGACAAGTACATAGATCACGTATTTAGCTTTTTACAGATTGATTTTAATAATATGTAATAAAATTTGCACAAATTTATCAACAGATATGTAAACATAAAGTAATACTATATGCCACAGTTAAAAAGTTTATATTTGGTTTTCAATCTTATATAAGTATACAGATTCCACATAAGTACTGATTGAAATCGCAGTGGCAATACAAAGTAAAGCATTATCATAGTTGGTAAATACCTTCAAATGAGCATTAAGGGTGCTCATTTCTCTCTAATTTATAAATAAAGTAGATATTACCTGAATTAATAAAACCGATGTGACCATGACAATGCCAAATCCAAAACCACGACAAATTAAAAGACAATAAATCATATTTAAGTTTGAAATAAAGATATTCCTATGTACGTTAAACTGCATTAATTAATACTTTCAATAAATAAATAACTTAATATTATTTGTTTTTGTTAATTTTTTTCAATTATGCATATCAGCACATACTTTAGTGGGTATTTAATGTCTTTGTTTGTACTACTAGGTGAAACAATTGTAATCGTTTTTCTTATTTTTTTCATATGGATATGTTTATTTGCGGTATGGTTATATTTATAAATTATGATAGATTACATACTTTGATTGCATACTAATAAATGTTGTATTATTAGTTAAATAATTGTTTTGTACTAGAATAAATTCCGCTCATCGATTTTATATCTTTCTCTTTTTCACGTCAAGTGCATACACATTTATGTCTATTTATTTTATAGCTTATATAGGTGGTCGACCCTAAATGTTATATTTTTTTGTATTTGCTGCAAGAAAATATATTTTATTAGTTTTCTTAAGAGGGAAGAGGGCAGTTCAGTTAATTACTATTATTATCAAATAAAAAAGCAACCAAAAAACTGATACACTATCGTAAAAAGTCAGTTTTTATTTTAAACACATAAAAATAAACCAAAATTTTTGCCTAATTTATTCATTACTTTTTGTACCCAGTATAATCTAATAGTCTGAAATAACATTTTGTGGTACAAAATATTATTTACAAAAAGTTAATCAATCAATGTATACAGCGTGTCCGGTTTTAATCTTGAACATCGCATCGGGATTTACATGGCATTTTAAATTAATGATATTAATAATATTTTTTTAAGATGCAATTTTTATGCCAAATTTGTTGTTTATATGGTAAAAACAACATGCCACATAAAATAACGGAGTGTTATCAATAAAATGCAAATTTAGAAAACTATTATGAAACAATACTAATAAGTATATTTTATAAAATTTAAAAAAAAGTATAAAACTTATTAAATTTAAATGCCGATATAGGTGAGCAAATGATTTATTATTGTTAATACAAAGTATAATCAATTTTGGTATTACCTGAAAACGACAACGGTCTGAAAATGCTGGAGAACTTTTTTTTTCCGCTGGTAATATGTTATGCATAATATATAAAAATATCATTTAGAAAACTACAAAAAAACCAACTAGGAACGGGAAGGTTATAATTCTTTTCCAAATAAACAGATAATAATAGTATATATATAAGCATCCTATTATATCAGATGTCGGTATTGCCAACTTACATTTTATATTATATTTTGCCTTTTATTACTATACCATTCTATACACAATATACTATACTTTATATATATATATATATATATATATATATATATATATATATTAAAATTCTGCAAATATTATATTGTTTTCAAGTTAACTGCACCGTTCGGCATCAAGTAATGTCATGTAATAATTTTATGCTCAATTTATAAAATGCTTCTGCTCTTTTTTAGTGTTCAAGTGTTCAATTTATCACAAAATGCTCATTTTATGCAAGTTTACTAGCTCGATCTTCAATAGCTCGTGCTGTGGTCAGTGCAATTTTTATCTTCATCTTCATCTGATATTGATATTATTTTGCATTCATAGGTAAATTAGAAAAACAAAAATTTATAAATTTAATAGCTTTCTTACAATTATTGTTAATCCTTATAATTATGATATCTCAGTATTTTTGAGATCCTAAGAAAATAGCAATTTACTTGTAAATAGCTTTGCTAAATAAAATGAAAAACCTATAAAATAACTAATCTGTAGGAGTAATTATAATTTTTAATAACTTTGTATAATAAATTACAAAGTTTGCCATATAAGTTTTGATATTAGTGCATATATAGTTAATACTCTCATATAAGTATTATTGTTGATGTTAAACTTTATTTCCATCCATTTTTCGCATGTTATATGTGTCACTGTTATTGTTGTAATTTTAAAAATAAATTCTATATTAATATTAGAAAATTATAACTTTGTATTTGTGTTCCAGTATAAAACAAAAATCTAAATTCTAAATGTTGAGAAAATCATTGTTTTGAGTTTTCTTCTCATGGCGGATGGCCGCTACAACTATTAAAAATGTTTGCCTTAAAAAAAACACAAAAAGAAAATAATTAATTCAAATAAAAGTACTGCTATCAAAGTTCTATTGTAAATTATATAATTTAGTTAGTAACCATTCCTTCCTGCTATTTTGTAACAATGATCATTAAAAACTTTGCATGCGTCCAAGTTGAGGGGTGCTTCTCCACTGAGAACAATTAATATATTATTCAGCACAATTTTAGCATAACTATAAGTTTTCGTTAGTTTTTTTGTCTCCGTCCGACCAAGTTAAGTGAAGGGCTGCTTAAAGTATGGGAATTAACATTGGACAACCTGAAAGTGTTTATAAGAAGGACCTACTCAGAGGTTGATCGTAGAAAGGGGTGGTAATGGCCTGTGAACCCCCACTAACATACGCACCTGACACACTCATGTATCCCCTCAATAACACAATGCTGTCAAATGAATAATTCTCATCAACAGTTTTCTCCAATAAAATATAATAAAATAAATTATATCATTTTTAGTTTCATTTTTACCACTGTCGTTTTGTTAACAACATAAATATGTAAAATTAAATTAAATAATTTAAAAATAAATATTCATTCATTTTATTAATACATTAGAACAAAAATTGTACATAATAATTGCTTATATACTAACAAATTGAGAAATAATATATTAAACTATTAGTAGTACAATATTTCTACAATAGGTAACCTATTGGTTTATTGTATATGCATACATAATTTAGTAAAATCAACCGCGTTTAATTACTAAATAATAAAGCACCAATTTATGGAAACTCTAGTTACATACGTATGGTTATAACGATATCAAGTAATAATTATAGCCGAACAAGGGTGTATTTCCTCCGGTAAACTGCACCCCGGAGTTTCCGACCGTACACACACACACTTCCGGTATACAGGTGTTCCCCTCTAAAATAAACACGTTATATATCAAGCCACCCTTGCCTGTTTCGAGTGTATAAGTATAGGAGTTCGCCAAGTTCCCCCGAATGAATCTAATGTCTAGTTTCTCTATGGCATAGAGTGAAAACAAATAAACATTAATCACAAATAACAAATCAATTTATGTGATGCGCACATTTATTAATTTCAAATAATCGTTATACTAGCTCTAAGAATTGTATGAATCATATGATAATTGGTATCAAAAAGGCTACATATACAAAAAATATTGTAACTTATTAAAGCAATTGAACCGATAATATGTTAACTAAGTGACACAAAACAAATGTGAGTCTACTGTGTGGTCCAAGAACACCACACAATAGTAAAACATTTATTACAATTTTTATTTAAAAAAATCATAAATCGCGTAAATCAAATCCGGAACTTCTAGCATCGTAGACGGCCTCTCACCCTTTACGCCCTACCACCGAGCGAGGTCGGTTTATAAATCTAACGTGATAAGTACTTAGAGTACTTATACTTTTTTGCAGATTCTTTAAAAAAAACGACCACAAAGTATTTTGTTAACGCTGCTTATTATTTGTACTTCAATATTTAACTGTAAATATAGACACTACTAACTTATACTGTTGCAACAGTTATCTAGGAGATTAAGGTCGGTTGCACCTTCCTTTGCCATTGCCATAGTAGCACAAATCCAAAATGTAAATAAAATTGACTTATTCTCTTAGTACTTATTACGTTAGGAATGTTTAAATGAGTGTCAAATTAAATTAGTTAAACTGATTTCTATACATTGAAATGAGGTTATGTATATGACAATGACAGATATATTATTAATTAGATTTACAAATTTCATTTGCTTGTATTGATATTGAGATGGTTCCACCCATTGATTTTAGATCTTCTTTCTAGTTTACAACAAAGTTAAAATACTTGTTAAATCTCCAATTCCTCATTTTGTCGCCACTTTTAAGTATTATTTCACATAATTTTCTACTACTAGTCGTTAATATGTTTATTAAGTTTAATCATATATTGTTTTAAGATATATAATATAATAATATACACATTATCAAAAAGGTTTAATGTTGAGTGAGATTGTTAATTAATATAAAACAAACAACAGGTCTGTCAAACCCTTTCCGCAGTAGGACTGAAACAGTTTTAAACATTCTTACTGTGATTTGTAAGTTGACACAAGCATGCAATTATGTTTGGATTCGTTTAAATATATAGTAACATTTAATAGAGCTTAAAGATGTTTTGTCAGTTGCCGTTGAATATATACTTCTAATGTGTGCGCTACGCAATGTTTTGCCTCTTAACATATATACAGTTTATAGAAACCTTATTTTTACAAAACTTGCTTGTTGGCTACTACAACCAGTTTCCCTATTGGTACCCTAGATCATAAGACGCTTATTTATTTATAAATCTATTCCGCTTACACACGGCATTAATCTGTTAATTTTGCTTGATATGTTGTTTGTAGATAATTATTCTAGTTCTTTTATATTATCTGTAAAAAGGCGCATAAACATGTACTTAAAAATGTTATTACTTAACATTATTTACACATATTTTTTTTGTAAATATTGTAACTTATTTTTTTACACAAATTAAAACGATAAGGTCAGTTATGAGTAATCAATGCATTATCAAAATGTACCCAATATAAATAATATAATATATTAATATATAATAAAATAAATTAGAATATTATAATTATTAAATAATTACTAAGTAACTTATCATTTGCTAAGTTTGTATATATTAGTTATTTAGTCACACGTATCGTGTTTTATGCACCATAAGTTAGGGCGCGGCAACTGGTGTCACCTTAGAAAATGTTTCTGCTCAAAGAAATGCTGAAGAAATAAAGAGTTGTTCAATATATGGTTAGCAAAAAATACAAAACGTAATACTTCTGCAAAAAGAATAATAACAACCTTAATGTGTATATTTATTATATTCTTTTTTGTTTTTCTTTTTTTCATTGTTTTAGAATATATTTTCCAAAAACGTCAAAAAAGAAGAGTTTACGCATCACCATCGATACGCAAACCACAGCTTTTTTTTCACCGTAAAAAAATATTTTTGTTTCACTAATAACTGTAAAAAAGAGTTTACGCTTTACCAGTAATACGCAAGCATTTTTTCACTGTAAAAAAACAATTTTGTTTTTACTGATAACAATGAAAAAGTTTTTTTTCACAACCAGTTAGAAATGTAGGCCGTGAGCACCTCAATTGAGGTAAGAAAATTCAATTTTCGCACCTAGGGAAAAATGTAAATCACACGATTTTAATAACATTTGAGTATTTGAAGTTTCTCAGGTGTCAAAATCAAAGCCACCTAATTTGTATGCCAGAAATATAAATCATTTTTCCGTTTTACAACAAAATTTTGCCGATTGGGGAAAATAGTATTCAAACCTTACTAAGAATGTGCCCTTGCAGACCCTGGGCTATTATAAACCTCACCTACGGCTCGGTTTATAAACTTTGCCCGTCGTTTGCAAGAAAGCACATTTTTATTTGAGTTTGAAATATACTATTGTTTTACTGTTATCAGCGAAAAAATGGTTTTCAATAGTTTTCCTGCATTTAATACGATAATAGTATTGGCAGTGACATTGCCTGTCGTAATATATAACAAATTTATTTGATACCTATGTGATATTTTGATTTAATTTCTATAATGTTATATACATAATTTCTTCTTTTGTCGTTGTAAAAAAATGTTTGTATTTAGAGGAAAAAAATGTGTTTAGTGGCGCGTTTGACTGTATTTGTTGTCTCGACCAAAATTAACAATCTCACGCGCCATAAAAATCACTCATTGTTATATTTTTATTATTTTTTTTTGTTTCTTTTCTTTTAATTAATAATACATTTTTTCTAATTGACAATAATAAAACTGTTAAATAATTTTTTTTTTTAAGTAATTCAATTATAAGATAAAAAACATAGCACAACTGTATTTTTATAAAAGAAATGCTTGTATTTTACCAACCGGTTCACCATACCGGCGTGACTACTAATGTCTCAATATTTAGCGCAACTAATAGAAGGTTAAATTAATTAACAATTTGCCTCTTACACATTAAATAATTTGATTTTGCATCCAAAAGTTTGTGCTGACTTTTTAATGCAAATGATGACACTAGTTTTACTGATCAATAAATGTACTGTGGTTTTTGCAGTTATTATTATTATTATTATTATTATTATTATTATTATTATTATTATTATTATTATTATTATTATTATTATTATGATTATTATAACGAGAGCGACAAAGACGATGCCGCGTCCATCCACCACCGAAACGGTGATATCCACGGACATCAACGCTATAAGCGAGAAGCCCACTTTTACAACTTTTGGACTGCAGAGGAAAAAATCCACAAGGTCATCGTCCGCCAAAGAGGCAAAAGCAGAACTTTGCAACCTGAGCTTTGATCCAATATGGTAAGGGAAACTGTCTCTACCAGTTCCCTACGTTCTTCGTGCAATTGCACAAAACTCTTTAAACCGCGAGATCTTCAATCTCAGGAAACTCCTAAATTTATCTGTCTCAATGGAAACAAAGGGAAATCAGGCGAGGATTCCCAATGCCACCGATGCCAAATGTATGGTCACACGACGTGCAAGTTCAACTTCCCTCTTCGTCTGCGTAAAATGCGTAGGTCGCCACCTACACTCGATTGCGATCACAGTGTGCCCTCAGTAAAGCCGCCCACACTGTCAAAGGCTGCCTGTCTATAAACGACTAAAAGCACGCCAACCTCTAAAACGCAGACGCTATATAAATAGCAACAAGCCCAAACCAAGCTCCCCCATGGAACAACACCCGGCCCCTGCCGGGAGCCAGTACCAAACTAGAGAGAACATAACATTCTATTAAGTCACATCTAGAAGCACTCCTGACCCTAATCTGTCAGAAGTGATTAAACTTGTTCGATTAAACCTGGTAACCGCCGATGAGACCAGTTTCACTAGTATCCTCCTTCAATCTATCAAAATGCTCATATACCTCCATCTTGCCACATGTAAACCCACGCCTACAAGGCTGACGCAAAGCGCAACTTTTCTAACGTCATTTTTTATTCCCACAGACAAGGAGGCATGCAACATTGTTGCGAACTCCGAAGAGGTTATTTAGTCGGTATGTCCCAAAAGGGAAGAATCCGACACTATCGCATTACAGCGGTGTTTATTAAAATATTTCTTCAAATAAAAAAAATAGTATTTTTGGTCTCATCTTTTCTTTATTTATTTAACGTCGGCCTATTTCTGTCATCTCTGGACTAATCACCGACGCGAGAGGTTAAACACATCTGAAAATGTTGCCGCTAATTTACGAATTCCAACCTGAAATATTGAGTTCTTTTACGCAACATACAGGCAAAATACAAGACTTCTTATCTGAAAGAAAGAGTGCTCAATACGACTTTTCTTAACATAAAAGAGTCGACCCTCCAAGTAAGGACTGCCAGGTAATCGAACCCGGGACCCCTGACACAGTAACAACTGAACCACTTGGGCGGTCTTTTCTTTATTATTGCTTTTGTTGATCATTTGCTTTTAGATGATCGTGTGCTTAGGTCATTTATATTTCTATTTCTTTTATGCTTCTTTGACGTTTTTTTTAATATCAAAAGTTTACCTTTACCGCAATGCCCCAGTAATATTTAGTAGTATAATTTGTTTGCAAAACGTTACAAAAATTGATGTCCACACATGCAATCTTTTTTAGTTCAAATGTTATTGGAGGTCAAAATTAATAAAAATATGTATTATGCTTTCATCATAGATAATATATAAAATAGTGATTTAATCTAGGAGAATTTTATATACTCATTTGAATTTGTAGCTGCAATGGTGTGCGGTCTTCATTATGAAATTATAGATTGATATTGTACCTTCGTAGATAGATATTAGAACAAATTGGTGGCCGGTTTTCTATTGTAAAGTAAGACCCATTATGTTAGAAGGAAGCAAACACATTGACGAACGGTATGAATGTAATTTAGTAAACGATATCCCTCAGCAAATGCGGTGAATAGATAGGGGGAGAAGGAGGCGAATCGGAATTAATTACATTGTAAAT
>JARJEC010053334.1:0-11448 GCA_030264575.1 Tachinus sp. AB-2021 | reverse complement strand
TGTATATAGAATTGTTCAAAATAATGTACATATTTAAATATTTAATACAATATTGTTTAAAATATTGGAAATATTGAAATATTTAACGAATTTCCTGCAAAAAAATGCACTTCATATATTTTATGCAGGGTTGTTCAAAATAATGGGCTTTATTTAATTTTTTAATACCT
The DNA here is from genome assembly GCA_030264575.1 of Tachinus sp. AB-2021. Lineage (NCBI taxonomy): Eukaryota > Metazoa > Arthropoda > Insecta > Coleoptera > Staphylinidae > Tachinus > Tachinus sp. AB-2021. The sequence continues at coordinate 11,278 of JARJEC010053334.1, read as the reverse complement.
ACTGTTGTTAGAATAAAGTGGCAATAGCTTTTGGTTTCTTCTTTGCCTTGTATTCTGCTATCTGTTCTTGTCCTCATCTAAAACCTACATCCTAAAATCTTAAACCTAAATACGGCCGAAATTTTACACAGACCAGCTGCGTCAAATTATGCCTCCCTCGCACTATCATTCTTATTCCTTCCTTATTCCCTTTCTTGCTATTTTCTTCTTCTATTTTTGTTGAATATCTTATTTGGTACCTCGAAATCCTCAAGTTTGTTTCATATCACTTGCATTCCAAAGTTGCTCAATGCAAACCATTTATTTTCTTCTTTAAGGCATTTATGAATGATCGATTTTTCTCGACTTTGCCTTCTAATAAAAAGTTCTTTACTATCACTACCATCCACGCTTTGCATTCTGCAACATCGTGCGTGCCTTCTTCACACAATATACGCTTTTCTTCCTTTTTCATCTTATTTATTTTCTGCAAATACTTTCCACAAGCTCCATGCCCGGTCAGTATTTGTATTTTGTATGATACCACGTATCATACAACGCAAATACTGATCTCGGGCATGGAGTTTGTGGAAAGTATTAGCAAAGAATAAATAAGATGAAAAAGGAAGAAAAACGTATAATGTGTCAAGAAGACACGCTCGATGTTCAGAGAATAAACTGGAGCCGTGCGCTCCGGTTTATTCTCATGCATTTCCGATGTTAGTTCCATTGTCCATTTTCCTCAATTTTTTTTTATTTTTCATTGGATTTCTTTTATTTGTCTCTTAGCTTTTTGTAAATAATCTCTTTTTTTACGATTCTCTTTATATCCATACTTTACTCCACACTCACATCCGCGGAAAATGTAGCCGAGATTACTTCTACTGCCTGTTGCAATACAGTCCTATAGGTTTTGTAGATCCCTAAGAAACTCGCTCTTGTAGGTCCTTGTATTTCCTTTCTATTCTTTTTTGTCTTTAAGGTATCTCCCTATCTTGCTCTTTATCGTATATATTATACTCAGTTTTCTTTTCTTTTGTGTTGACCTGTTTGTCTTATCCCTTTGCTTTGACATTCATTATTTAATTTTCTTTCCATTTGTTATTAATTGTTTACCTACCTGTAATTTTCCTTGGTTCTGTTTTTTTTATTGGTAGCTACACCGGTTCCATTTTTTGCAGTTCTATTTTAGCCGCTTACTCGCATTCATGTTTGGATTATATCAATTGCCAATTCCAATCTTTCTTCAGATACTTCTATGTCAGTATCCCTACCTACAATAGTCACATCAACTGCAAATGCTGTTATACTCCTTCCACCTTCCAGTAGCCGTATCTAAAGTGGCTTATTATAATAATTAAGTTCTTCCACAACTAATATTACTCCAATTAAATAACTATATTACAAAACAGTTAACAGTTAACATACTTACATTAAAAATACAATAAAATTATAATTAAAGAAATCAATAAAAATTTTAAACTAGATTTGGACGACATTAATGGACGTTTAAATTATTCAAGAAATCGGATAGGCATAATTCTTTTGGCGACTAGCGTAGAAGGTTATTACAGAGAACACTTCGTTATAAAATAACAACTTCACGGCTATACTATATCATGACATTTTGGCGCATTAAGAAGTAGTGAACTATCAATTTTGTGATGCATTAAAGTAGCACAATCCATTCATTATCTGTCTTTTAGTAAGCTATATGAATCCATATACTCGCAGAGTGATGTTGAATAAGGTATTCCTCGAGGAAAATAATTTTGGCGTCGTTAACGTTAAGAAACCTTTTTGTAGTCTTGGACAACTTTCACAATTTTAACTCTCTGACGGACCCCTTCTAAACTTAATTGTATTAATAGAATACAGGGTTTAAAAAAAATTATGAAAGCAACGTAAAAATTAGCATGCTACGGTTGCTGCTGCTTCTGTTTGATAAACACGTTAAATTGAAGAATTGCCTTAGACAACGCAAGTTGCTTACTGAATGGAAATGGCGAGAGGTTCAATTCTTTAGTAAATTGTTGTAAAATGTTAAAAGACATTTTAATAATTCTAGGATGAATGATTTCATTTAATAAACTCTCAAGCATTTTCTTTTCTTTGATCTGTTCACAAGTTCCACAAGGCTTTACAAAAGTTTCTGTAATTTTTTTGCTGGGAAATGTTACATGGTTTTTGGATTGGAGTGAAATTTACTTTGGGTAAAGTGCCAGCTTTCTCAAACCGAGCTTTTTTGTCACGAAAAAATCCTGTGTGTGCGTTTTCTGGATAAGCAGCTATTCTAACAATTTTCTTTGCTTTATGCTGCTTTTGTGTTCCATCTCGTTGAGTAATAAAAGTGAAACCGTAGCAAGCGGTGACAAGTGAACTCATGATACCTACCTACCTACCTGGTTATAGTATTTATTGTCTTCATATTTGATATGGACCCTCAGCACTCATGACATGGACTCCATGTTAAGCTGCGTTATAAGCTTATTCCAGCCTTGATATGACGTAGTATGCATAATATACCGTTTCTGATGCAGCCAAGTTATTAAAAAAATTGCAATTAATATACCCTATCGCTTGACATGAACGTTGAAATTGAGTTTAGGAGTCAAAGACAACCCCAAAATCAGTAAACGATATAGCTCTTTTAATAATTTATAGCGTATTTAAATACTATATATATATATATATATATATATATATATATAAATAATAAAAAAAAAAAAAGATCTTTATTATACCCAAGATGCAGATATACTTTTATTGTTGAGTTATATCAGAACATTTAGTTAAAAACTCTGAATTAAGATTCATTAAATCATTATAGAGTGCAGGATAATTCGTTTTTTTAAGTTTTTGAAGCGTGCTTAAATTTAGTAAAAAGATTTTTGGTATACCCTATCTGTAGATATATATTTTTTGAGCTAAGTTGATCATAACATTTATTTAAAAACTCCCAATTAACTTTATAGAGTACGGGATAATTCGTCTTTTTGAAGTTAAGTTTGAAAGAATCATTTTTAACAGAATTTTTTGGCGGATCAAGATTAAATTTATAATATCTATTACAGACACGGACGCAAAAAGCATATCAGGCGGTAACAATTTGAACGAAAAAGATATACGATTGGCAATCATAACACCACTACCTCTACATTTGTTTATTGAATTCAAGTTTTACCTGGAAAACATTATAAAAATTATTGAAAGAGATTTCAAGATTTAATAATACGGAGATTTAATAATACGGATTGAATTCGTTCACAGAAAGCCAAATCTTAGAATTACAAAGAATGTCATGTTTGATGTTGCAAATTACACTAAAAAATATATCTAACTTGGTATTGATACAACGTACATTTTGATGAGAATAACATGATTACATAAAATTTGTAGACATCTTTTAACCTTTGTTGGATATAATGCGAGGCAGAAACATTATAAAAATCATTGTTAAGCTCTAGATTAAATAATACGTATGGAATACGTTCACAGAAAGTCATATCTTAGAAAAACAAAGAATGTCATATTTGAAGTTGCAAATTACACTAAAAAATATATCTAATTTGGTAACATGAATACATAAAATTTGTGGACATCTTTTAACTTTTGTTGGATATAATGCGAGGCACACCTAGTTTCATCTTCCTCTGGATTTTGCCTCAACTTTAAGCGTATGTTTTCTAAGAACTGGACTAGCTTATTTGTATTGTCAGAGGATATAGAGAAGCCCGCGGGCAGTTCAATAGTTTTTACCTGCTTTGGAATGGTTCAAAAATTATAGATCCATCCCGTGACTTTTGAGAAGCCATGTATAATAGCAATCAGAACAATTCCACCATGTATAATAGAAATCAGAAGAAAACCACAGATAGCTTCAATAATATCATCAGCTCGCACGTGTACATTCAATGCAGACAATTAGACGAGATTATAGACTCCACAGTTTTAGTCCTAGTGTTGAACCTTGCGGTCCACCTCTGGTCAGCGAACTTTTCCTATTTCTTCAACAAATTTCTACATTGTAGATAACTTCATATTACTTTGATTGATTTCCTTTGTTCTTTGCCACCTCTATAATTGCTCTTTATCCAATTATGACGCAATGTTGTCTTTTGATGTGAAACAAATAATGTGGCATAGTCACCTGGAAACAGCAAAAGATTGTTATTGGCGAATTTATGGAACCGATTTAGCATTAGTAATAATTTTAGATTTAACATTAGCCAGTTAAATACTAGAGTTGTCATATACCCAATTACGGAAATTTAGCATTGGTCGTGGCTTTAAGATTTGGCCTTGAATATTGAACTGAATCCTTAAATTTGTAGTAATACGCGTGCGTTCTGTGGGCGAGCAGCTGGAGCATCTATTATCGTCAAAAGATATGTTCGTAACGATTTGGTGAGGAGCGGTGTTATGGTCATGTGGCGTCGGTCTATGTGTACACTGCTCTATAATAAATATGGTGTAAATGGTGTTAAAATCAATATTGTCCATTTGCAAATGGCTAAAGTAAATTTGGTGTAAAAAATGTGTTGGGTGCAGGATAAACGATCGCAGCTAAATCCGACACAAGCGTCCGTTCACACGCGCATGCGTAAATACTTACATTTATATTTAAATTCTATATCTAAAGTTATATTTAATATTAAGTTTATTTTTAATGCTAAATCGCTTGGATAAATTGAGCATAAGGCAGTTACAAATTTTAACACTAGGATAATCACTTGGTTGATTTTCTTCTATGTGTTGCTCAAAATTGTATAGATCCATGTTGTTATTTCGTCTGAACATGGCACCTCTTTGTTGGATTATGATTTGTTATATTTTTTCCGCGGTTTATTTTTTAATGTTTTTTTTATTTAGTTGTAATTAATTGTGTTATTTTTGTTATCTATACTGAATTTTTTAATGTCAGTTGATTAATTTAACATTTAACATTCTTTGTTTATTTATGATTTACTAATTTATTAATGATTGGTGTAGACAATATTTCTTAAGAAAACATGTTTGTTATAATTCTTTTTACTAGAATCTAGCTTAAATAAAATTCAATAACTTTTAAAATAATGCTCAATATTTCCGTATAATTAGTTTTCGAAATTATTGGACGCTTATTTAATAGGCATCTGAAACATTTTCATATAATAATAATAATTTAACAGTAAAATAAATAAAAATAGCAGCTTCACAAATAATACTTTGAAATGTGATACTTAGCATTCTCTCAACTAAAATTAACTAGAATCCGTACATAATATAATACAAGAGATGCTTGTTTAATTATATCATAGTTATACATAAGTTAAATTTATTAGCAAGAGACATGAAAGCTCCGTTGCATTACAGGATACTGCGCCACGATTTTAAAAACAACTTTAATATAAAGCAACTTGTTAGCATCTGTTGTATTATTGTCCCGTCTCAGAAGTGCTGTCTTGTTATTAGAGAATTGTCAGAAACTATAATTTAAAGAGTATTTGCGTGTGCGTGGAAATTTGTCTCCTATTATGACAAGTTAAATATGAGCTAAATCCTTCTGAGAATTCGGCTTGAGCCAGACAAAATGGAATGCCGTATATAACTCGTTCAAAGCACGACACGCATTCCGTCACTTTCCCCACTGGAAAACTTATTTTCTGATGTAAATACGGAAATTATGCGACAGCCCGCTTTTATTTTATTATTCATAATTTGCCGTCGAATAAATCCGAATAATGATTGGCTAATGCAGTCGAAAATGATTGCAATTTTATCAATATCGGTGGAATTAACAAATTAAACGGATTATAAGGATGCTACATAATGAATTATTATTTTCCATACAATTTATTTACAATAAAAACAAATATGTATTGATTATATTGCCCCGCAGCTAAATAATATAAATCGGTAATAATGGTCAATGTTATTAAATTAATTACAATTTTATAAGCTTCATTTTGTTATCAATTTAATTTAATAGAAACCAACCATATTTTATTATTAATTATGTTGAAGTACAATCCACAAAAATAAAATATGATTTAGTAATATACTATAAAAAAAATGTTTGAAATAACACCAAACAAAAAGCACAAATTCAACGATTAACAACCTCATCATTAATATTATGCATTTTTTCAGTATCCAATTTATTCATATTATCCTGGTATAATACATGACAGCTGCATTGATTTTCGGTGAAAAAATAGCTCGACATTTGTTTGCAATTTTGGTTTGCAATAAAACACATGTTAAAGTAGAATGTTTAAAGCGCATTTTTATTGGAGAATGCAAAATTGTCTATCCGGGTGTGAAATTTAGTGGAGTTTTGAAACGCAATATATGTTGCATCGATTAAATATTTTATATGCATTGAAAAACACGTGCAATTTTAAAACTGACAAGCCCAATAAAGATAATAATCACAAAATAATGACTGCGTTTTAGTTTATCAGCAGTAAATTGAGGAAATAAAGCGGAATGCTGTTGTGTACCTGATTTTTATTTTCATTCGCTTTAAACTCGACCGATATTTATGATGAATAAAAAAAATAAATATAGTGGATAGATAAATTAGCAGTCTAGCTTAATTAGGTTGTAAAGCAAAATTAATTCCATTGATAAATGCGGGGCGATTTTAAAATTGCAGCAGGTAATTGTCCCACGTGTCGTTGAATATATGGAGTAATTTTTAAGGGTATCAGGCTGCGATAAATTTAGCATTTGCAATATAAATTTTGCGAAAAAGAACGTGTTAGATATTGCGCCCCCCATATCGGGACGTGTTATTTTTATTCGAGCAAATATCGGAATTGAGATCACACATTGTTTCAAATCTTGATGTATCGAATTCCCGGCCGAGACAAGGCCGATAAAAAATTCACGGAGGCATGTTTTATTGGAACGGGGCCAAAAGTATTCATAAATACATTTCCTGCAGTGCGCATCCACTTCCTCCACAATTTACGACTTACAAGATTCCAGGAGGAGAATCCTCGACAACCCCTAGACACGATACCATCAACACACGTGTTAGCAAGGGACAATGTTATCAACGCAAAGGATAATGCAAGGATCCTAATTCCAAATCCTAAACTCAACCAACCCCGAAACCTTTCCGCTTTGTATAACAAGCAGCGGCGAAGTTACATATTTTTAAAATTTGTATTTACTAGGTGTACTTATATGACCTGGTTAACGTACTGACCACTACGGCATGTGCAGCAAATTGCTGCAATTCGATGGGGCATTGATTTTCTATAAATACAAGTAAGTAGCCAGTGAATTCAGCAATTCCATACTGAGGCGAAAGGTGCAGCTTTAAACCGAATACTTGTTGATAGTTCGGGTTCGATTCCCGTCGGAGAAATGGCATTGCCTTTCCTGAGCCATAAAAAGGGGAGATTAAATTCCCAATTTAATCTATGGCCCTTCCGTTGCGACACTACAAGACATTTGCATCACTTTATATACACGCCGAAGGTGATATAAATGTCGCAATTTTAATTTATGTTTTGTTTTATTGCGACACCGTCTTGTTACATTTACACCTTTTACTGGCACCATCATTGCGTGTACATACAATTTATTATTCAATCATCATTAAAAATTATTCAATTATTATCAATTAATAAAGATTAAAGCAGTTCGAGTAAAGCAAAGCGAGCTCCATTCAAATGAACTATATTAAAGTGTTTGATATTAATGTAACGATTCTATTATTTTAATTAATTTCCTCCGCTCTTTGCTATTCATTGTTTGTAAAATAAATATTATTCTAATACCGACAAAGGTTTTATGTAGATTTAAATTGAAGGAATTAAAGGTTTGTGGAATGCGGGGAACATGCACGACTTATTCGATTCGAATAATTTGCTCGTCCAATGTAATTAAGTAATTAAAAAAATGTGTTTCCTTTCCATTAATTGCAACCGGAGCAAAGTAATTTGGGATGGACCGTTTGAATAGCTTCGGTCTGCCATTCACGGGGTCCTTTTATCACTACCATCACTAATAACTAGGATACTAATTAAAAGGCCATATTTTATATTTCACTTGGTTTCTGCTTTAAAATTCTAGTAATTTTTTTTTCTGACAAGAGTTTTTTTGCTCTGCTAAATAAATAACGGAGGTTAATTAATGTAAATATATATGCTCACTCACTCTTGCGTATTCAATTCTTCATTCGATATATTTTAGGTTTTAGCAACAATTCTGAAATATCTACTTTTCAGAAAATTGTTTACGATTTGTATCTCATAAATTCCAAATTTAATTAAAAATTCTTTCAAAAATGACAATAGCTTTTATTTTGCATAACGTTTTTTGATGTGTCGCCGGGGTTCTGCAATTGGGCGTCACGTTAAGACGTCAGCGTAATGTTGTTACGTCAGCATAAGACATATTTGTGACGTAAATGGGCGTGCAACGCTATTGTGTGCATTCACAAATGAACTGTGCTGTGCCCGACCTGGTGACGGGCTTTTTTGGTCTTTCGTGGTACTTTCTTGGTCTCTTGTAGTTATCGCACTTTTCAGTGGTCCGTTCTGGTCTTTTGTGCTCTTTTGTGGTTTTCTTGTGCTCTTTGATATTTGTTTTTGATTTGTCGTGGTCTTTGATAGTCTTTAATGATATTTTCTCATATTTTGTAGTCTTTTGTCCTGTCTAGCAATTAATCCTGGTCTTTTGTAGTCTTTCGTGATCTTTGTAGTCTATCATGGTCTTTCGTGTGTTTTTTGTTTGATCTTTTGTGGTTCATTCGGTGTCTTTCGTAGTCTCTCTTGGTCTTCAACGGCCAATCGTGGTTTTTGATAGTCTTTTGTTGTTTTTGTTTTGATGATATTTTGTAGTCTTTTGTTGTTTTGTTCGGTGGTGTTTTGTGATAATTCTTGGTCTTTTGTGATTTTTTGTAACATCTTGTGCCCTTTGGTAACTTTTCGTGATTTATTGTGGTCCTTTATTGTGTTTTTCTCTTGTTTTGTAGCCTTTTGTTTTCTTTTATAGTCTTTTGTGCTCTTTAACTGTCAATCCTGGTATTTGGTAGTCTTTTCTGATCTTTTATAGTACATCATGGCCTTTCGTGGTCTTTTGTTGTTTTCGGTGTTTTTTGTCGTATTTTGTAGTCATTTTTGCCTTTTGGTGGTCTTTCGTGGCCTATCATGGTGGTCTTGGTGATCTTTTGCAATCTCTCGTGGTCTCTCGATACCTTTCGTCAAATTTGTGGTCTCTCGTTTTGTTTTGTGCGTATTAGCTGTCAATCGTACCTTGACCCTTCGTGTTAAGCTACGTGTGTATTTTGCTTTTTTGGTGGTTACGTAGCCTTTTGGGAGTTTTTGTATTTTGTAATTATTTGTGATCTTTTGTAGTCTATCATGGTCTTTCTTGGTTATTTTGTTTGATCTTTTGTGGTTCTTTGAGGTCTTTCGTAGTCTCTCGTGGTCTTTAACGGCCAATGGTGGTCTTTTGTTGTATTTTTGTGGTATTATGTAGTCTTTCGTGGTCTTTTGTTGTTTTGTTCGTTGGTCTTTTATGGTCTTTCATGATATTTCGTGTTTTTTTGTAATATCTTGTGCTCTTTGATAAATTTTCGTGGCTTATCGTGGGCTTTTATAGTCTTTTATGATATTTTCTCATATTTTGAAATCTTATATTTTCAATTATAGTGTTTTGTGCTCTTTAGCTTTCAGTCCTTGTCTTTAGTAGTTTTTGTGATCTTTCGTAGTCTATCATGGTCTTTTGTGGTCCTTTGTTGTTTTGGTGCTATTTTATCGTTTTTCGTGGTCATTTGTGCTCTTTGGAGGTCTTTCGTGGCCTACAGTGGTCTTTGGTGGTTTTTTTTAATCTTTCTTGGTTTCACGAGGCCCTTCGTCATATTTGTGGTCTTTTGTTTTGATACGTGGGCATTAGTTGTCAATCGTAGCTTACGTAGTTACCAGTATATTTGCTTTTTTGGTGGTTACGTAGCCTTTCGTAGGTTTTCGTGGACTTTAGTGGGCATCCGTGGTCTTTTATGATCTTTTCAGGTTTTTCGTGCTATTTTGTAGCGTTTTGGAGTATATGTGTATGTTGTTTATTGATCCTGTGACTACAGCGGCACTAACTTAAATGATTTTTGCTCTATGAGTTAAAACTTGTGTTTTATTGCAAAATTTACACATAAAATTTTAAAAAGGCATTTAAGTTACATTTATAACTAAAAGTGTTTACTTTTTAACATCCTTGTTTTTCAAAAAAGCGGATGTTTGTGGTGTTGTGACTGGCAAGGAAACGACAACAGGACTTGCTCTATAAGTACGTATGGAAATTGCAACATGAGTTGTTATTTTTCTTTAATTTTTTTTCTTCTGCCATCTTTTTAATTTGTTTGAATTCTTTTTTTTGCAAACATTTGACATCGGCCGTACTGGATATGCCATCCCAATGATTGTTGGGTTTATATTTTCATTCGATTCTTGCCTAAGCGTCTTGTGTTTGTTTAAAAACATTTATGGCCAAGGGAACGTTTTATTTTCAGATGAAAGTAATTTCGGAACTGGTTTTGGATGAAAATCAGCTTTTTTATTTTTGGAGATGAAGAAATTTTTTTTGTTAGTCGAGTAAAATTAAATTCACCTGGTCGAGTAGCAGCTTTTTTCAATTATTGATACAGCAGCCGTTAACGGACATTGGAAAACTTTTTGATTAGAAAAAAACAATAATATAGATTGAGTTTGTTATCTTTTTAGTTTGATGATATTGTGATAGATCCCGTTTAGATTGGTTACATCTGTTTTAAAATTACACATATAATTATTATCAATTAATTATTAACATTTCACTGATTGTTTTTTTGTCAGGATGTCTAATATGGATGTATTATCAAAATTTAAAAATGGCCTTCTTCAAAGTGCTAAAATAAGACCGTATTATTGCTTTTATTTTTGCAATTTCGTTTGTGTTGGTAAAGTCTATTTTTTAGTTTAAATATATCTGACAATCTTGTCAAAAACTACAACAGATAAAATATAAATAAAATTTTGTTTTACAAGTACTATGAGCCGTGTAATAATCCCTGTTTTCAAATTTTGTCCGGCTTCCAACTCCGAGAGTTCGTTTTCTTCAGACGATAATACAAAAGTTGGTCTATTTTGTATTTTTGTTTTTAATATTGGAGACTGCCGTATTGTATGTAGAATTGTACCATTTTCTTATAATTTTTTGATTTTGCATTAAATCTAATTTGTGTTTTGTGATGAAAATTATGCACAGCTTCAGTCATGTTAACATAATGATTTTTCTCAAATGATTTTCATTTTTTTTTAAATAATTT